>PVIY010034167.1:0-27418 GCA_004026745.1 Myrmecophaga tridactyla
CCCATGGGAAGCACTGGAGGAGATTGTTGGGAGGGAGGAGAGTGCATTTGGAGGATCATTTTCTGGGCTTCTTTCCTGTGGGTGGCCATGAGCTGGCTGTACCCCTTAACCCAGCCTCAGCTCCATCAGCAGCCTCCAGGCCTCCTCCCGAAATCCCTGCAACCCAAGATAAAGGCTCCCCACTGTTACTAGCCCTGGGGCACTGTATCGTGCCCTGTTGCTTTCCCTAAACCCTGTCCAGACTTTTGTTAGTAGTCCCACTATTGCACCCTCCTCAATTACCCAGCTTGAGTGTGCCATCCATTTCCTGCTGGGACTCTGAGTGATAGGGAGAGAGAAAGTCAGAGAATGCTTCTCTAACAAAAGAAAAACAATGGCTCACATGCACCAACAAATAGGATTTGAGTTTCAAAATCCTGAATGTGAGGGAGACAATAGAGAATGGTAGTGAACCGTGACAAACTGGAGAGCACATGACCTCTCAAGCTCCAGCCTTTCATTGCCATGACAATGATGGACCCATGTTGCCAGCTCTCCCCAGTTTTCAAGAGTAGCAAGATATCCAGATTTTTAAGTGAGATCTCCTGATTTTATACACGGGCCAAACTTTTAGAAATCATGGTATGAGCCATTTAAACAATCAGCTTGCTGAACTTGGTCCTTGGATGACCATTTCTCAATCTCTGCCCTTGGCACAGTCCTTCCCAAGCCCCGAATGCTGCTATGGTAAGAAAAGCCTCCCTGTTAGAGGACCCACTGTGTGCAGGTAATTGGCGAGAACCTCAGGGCCAAGGTGGGGGCCTGGCTATACCGTGTCCACCAGGAAGACCACGTGGGAAAACCCACGGTGCTGCCCCGGCATCTGCAGCCTGGCAGCGCCCGCCTGGTCCATCATTTCTAATATGGGTGTCAGCAGAAAGTAAATGAAATCCGCTGGGTTGTAATTTGCAAATGAAACATTTCGTGGCAGTAACTAAACAGAGCATTATGTTTTAATCAGGTTTTTAAAATGTTGTTTTAAAAATCATTTTATCATGCAGAAGCTGGTATCCTAAGAGCTATAATTCCTTAACTAACAGGATGTTAATGCAATACCCTCTAGTCTAGATGTTCTTACCAGCCGGGAAATTTGTCTTGGTGCTCTTAAACCTATATATTTTTCAGAGTAGAAGAACTACACTGCCTTCTGGCTGCTCAAATGGGAGGCCTCAGCAGCAGCTTCTCTAAAGCAGCTGCCTTTTTCCCTGGCTTTGAGTGAGGGAAAAAAAAAAGATTTCTCATTTTTCCTTCATTTTATTTTGTGTGTATTTCACAAACATTTGAAAACTACTATCTAGGTGTCAGGTGGTATTCTAAGCATTTTACAAACATTAGCCTAATGAATTCTCCTACCCACCCCTCGAGGGAAGTGCTTTATTATCTCTATTTTATAGATGAGGAAGTTGAGGCACAGAGAAGTGAAGTAGCTTGCTTGACGTCACACAGCTGGTAGGTGATGCTCTGAGCTACCCTGCTGTGCCACCTCTCCTTTCTGTCTGACCTCACCTCCTGAAGTCCCCAGCTCATCTCTCTGCACTCTCCTCTTCTACTCCTCTCTCATCCCCCAGGGGCTCATTTATTCCCGTTTCAGGAATGAGTGCCTGCTGTGTGCTGGGCCCTCTGTGAATGGCTGGGTACCCATACTGAGCAGCTCTGGCATGGTCCCTGCCAGCTGGGGCTCATCGTGTAGAAGAGGAAACAGTCAAGTAGCCAGGTATCACAATCTGAGATAAAGTACTAAGTCAGCCTCACCATGGCCTGTGGGCTCCTATGTTAGAATTACGAAAGGCTGCCTCTTGCTCCAGTTCCTTGACCACCTTCCGTGTGGAAAAAATCACACAAAGACACGAGTCTAGGACGTCTGTGACTGAGAACCGAAGTTGTGCACCTCCGCCACAGCTGTATGTGGTGGACCTCATCACAGGGGCTGGGGCGGTCGGAGGAGGGCACCTACGTCGGGAGCAAGAGCCAGAGAGGCTTCCTGAAGGGAGCTGAGCTTCGAAGGGCGAGCAGAAGGAGTGTTCCTGGCCCGGGGAACGGCAGGTAGGAAGCGCCCGTGGGAGGCAGCTCTGTCCGGAGTGGAGTTAGCGCAGCCGGAACTACATTTCCCAGAATGCCCTTCCCTATGGGATTCTGGCTGCGAAGACATTTGGGTGGTGTCAGGACGTGGCGGTGACGCCCCTGCCGCGGTTACGCTCCGTCGGGCACTGTCGTGGCTCAGGCGTGCGGACGCGGGAGCCGTGGACTGACAAGTCCCACTGACTTAGCTCCCACAATTGTGTAAAAGGCCTCTGTGAAATCCTTTACTATTTATAAGTCACTCTAGAGGTCCTGCTTCTCTGAGCAAAGTGGTCAAGGGAAGGGCTACGAAGGGCTGGGGTCCTGTGGACCATTGGGAACCCCTGGAGGGGGGTTGTTTTTTCAATTGAGCGATAATCCACAATGCCGTGGAATTCACCCTTTCAAAGTGTACAGTTCATTGGTTTCTGTATATTCACAAAGTAGTGCAACCTTCACTACCATCTAATTCAAGAACATTTTCATGACCCCCAAAAGAAACCCTGTGCCCACCAGCAGTCACTCCCCATTCCTTCCTCCTCGCAGCCCCTGGCAACCACCAATCTACTTTCTGTCTCTATGGATTTGCCTATTTTGGACATTTTATGTGAACACAATCATATGGTGTGTGGCTTGGTTGTGTCTGGCTTCTTTTATGAAGCATATAAAGTAGTGTGTGTTGTTACTTTATACCTTTTTATGTTTGAGTAGTAGTCTATTGTATGGGCATGACACATTTTGTTTATCCCTTCAGCAGTTGATGGACATCTGGGGTGCTTCCACTCTTTGGTTATTATGAATAATGTGGCTACAAACATTATTTGACCCAGGGGCAGAACTGCTGGATCAAATGGCAACTCTATGTTTCACGTTTTAGGGAACTGTTTTCTCAAGTGATTGGACCATTTTACATACTCGCTAGTGGTGTCTGAGGGTTCCAATTTCTCTGTGTCCTCACCAATGCTTATGTCTGTCTTTTTATTATAGCCGTCCTAGAGGTTGTGAAGTGATATCGTGGTTTTAAGTTGCATTTCCCTAATGGCTAACGATGTTGAGCAACTTTTCATGTGCTTGTGGCCATGTATATGTCTTCTTTGGAGACATGTCTATTCAGATCCTATATCAGATCATTTTTTCCAATATTTTTTATTGTGAAATATAGCATATATACAAAAGAACGATAAATTTCAAAGTACATTGTAATAAGCAATTATAGAACAGATTCAGAGTTTGGTATGGGTTACAGTTCACAATTTTAGGATTTTGCTTCTAGCTGCTCCAAGACACTAGGGACTATAGGCATAATGTAGTGATTCAGCAGTCATACTCATTTGTTAAATCCTGTCTTCTCTCTTATAACTTCTTCTTCTTTGAGCCTTCTCCCAATCTTTAGGGGTATTTGGGCTATGCCCATTCTAACTTTTTCATGTTGGAAAGGATTGTCAACCCTTTCGATAGTCAAAAGGGGATGGAACTAGTTGATGTTCAGGAGAGGCTGGCTCCTCTGGGTTTCAGAACTTATCTAGCCTAGGAACCCATCTGGAAGTTGCAGGTTTCTGGAAAGTAATCATACTGCATGAAGCTTTTGTAGAATCTCAGATAGAGCCCTAGCTGTTCTTTAGTGTTGACAGGCATATTTTTGGCTGAGGTTTCACAAACCATGATAAATAGCAATATCTAGTTGAAGCTTACATAAGAGCAACCTCCAGAATGGCCTCTCAACTCTATTTGAACTCTCACAGCCACTGAGTCCTTATTTTTTAATATTGCTTTCCTCCCTTTTGTTCAGGAAGGCACTGTGGTTCCCATGATCCCAGGGTCAGGCTCATTCCTGGTGGTCATGTCCTACCTTGCCAGGGAGACTTTTACCTCTGGATGTCATGTCCAGTATAGTGGAGAGGGTAATGAGCAGATTCTTTTTTTTTTAGAACCACCAATAATCAATGTCTTAGTTAGCTTAACTATAGGCATAGTTAAATAAAGTATCCATATAATCATTGTAAAACCTGTGTTTGTGCAGTACGTTTCATAAATCAATTTGAAATTAAGTCAACAAGGAAAAAATCTCCAAATTTTCAGGTAGCGAAGTTCTTAAATTCTAAGTATTAAACACTAACTTAGATACCATTAGATCAGCTGTCAAAACGGTGAATGTTCTTGAAATATCAAGTAGAAAGCTTATCAGACTAAAATTTTTAATTGAGTTATCTTTTTATTGTTGAGTTGTAGGAGTTCTTTATATTTTCTGGATACCAGTCACTTATCAGTTACGATTTGTAAATATTTTCTCCCATTCTGTGGGTTGTGTTTTCATTTTTTTAATAGTGTCCTTTGAAGAGCAAATGTTTTTAATTTTAATGAAGTTTAATTTATCTATTTTTCCTTTGGTTGCTTGTGCTTTGTGTCACATCTAAGTAACTATTGCGAATCCAAGGTCATGGACCTTCATAACTGTTTATTTTTTCCTAAGAGTTTTATAGCTTAACTCTTACATTTATGTCTTTGATCCATTTTGAGTTAATTTTGTATAAGATATGATGTAGAGAGCCAGCTTAATTCTTTTGCATGTGGCTATCTATCCAGTTTTCCTGGCACCATTGGTTGAAAAGACGATACTTTGTTGAATTATCTTGTCACCCTTGTTGGAAATTGACCATAAATGAGTGGATTTACTTCTAGACAATCAGTTCCATTCCATTTAATTATATGTCTATCCTCATGAAGGGTTTTAAACAGAGGAGGGACACAACCCACTTTGTGGGTCGATGAGGAAAGAGAGAGACCTGAAAGTAGACCACTGTCTTTGTCTATGTGAGGAATTTTTAAGGTTGTGGCTGTGGAGATGGAAAGAAAGGGGTGGATTTGATTTAGGAGGAACAATTGTCAGCACTTAGTGACTCTTGAATGTGGGAGTGAGAGAACGGGAGGAGCCCAGGGTTTCTCCCGGAATTTGGCACCAGTGTCTGGGTCAAGTGGGTGGATGGTGCTGTCACTCCCTGGGATGGGAACTTAGGGTAAGAGCACAGGTTTCGCACAGGAGCATGAGTTTAGCTTGGGATACCCTGACTTTGAGGTGCCTATTGATTCTTGTAGCCAAAGCATGCTACACCCTGATCTTCCACTCCTTCCTGGTGTGGCATCCAGAGAGGCAAGATTCTGATGTGACCAGGGCAGGGAAGATGCACTTAGCTGGAAGGGAGCTGGCCAGCGTCTCAATGGTGACGGGGAGGTAGCATGGTTGGGAGGGGTGCAGTCCTTGCTTGAAACTGCTGACAAGGGTTCCTGATGGTGCACCCCAGTGGCACTGATGGTGCACCCCAGTGGCAGCCTGAGAGGTGATTGGGGACCTTGCTACAGAAGAGCAGATATGTCTCCTTGGCTGCCCTCCACCCCTTCTTCTTCTACCTGGAGAACTCCTCAGTTGGTGTCCCAGGTTTTCCATAACCTGGTTTTCTACCCCCTCTCCAGGGTCGCCACCCACCCCTCTCCATTCACCCTGCAACCTCCCCCCACTTTCCACCCCCCACCTCCATGACCCTACCCCTCTCCATACCATGGGTCCCCGTCACACTGAACTTCTTGTTTCCAGAGAGGGGGCACTGTAACATTGCTCTGTACCTGGGTTCAAATCCCAACCCTGCCTTCTACTATTTATATATCCTGGGCAAATGACTTAACCTCTTAATCTCTGAGCCTCAGTTTCTTCAGCTGTGTAATGGGAATAATAATACTTGGCCTCAGGGGATTGTTGTGGGGACTGGATAGAAGCCCATCGGAAGCTCTTAGGCCGGTGCCTGACTCAGTAAACATCAGGACAGTAGGAGGAGAAGGGGGTTGGGGGCAGAGGAGCCACCTTGGTTTCCAGCAGCTCTTCAGTTCCTGGTCCAACTCCTCCTTGAGGCCTGCACACAATCTGTGTTGTATATGATGGGGGCAGAGGTCCCGCTTCTGTTTTTCTCTTTTGATCCTCAATTGTCCTAGCATTATTTATTGAGAACGTCCTCCTTTCCCTGCTGTTCTGCAGTGCAACCTCTGTCATGTTAGCAAGTGTCCATGCGTGTGAAGGTCTGTTTCTGGGCTCTCTCTTCTGATCCATTGGCCTTCGTGTCTATACCTGTAATAAAGCTTTGTTATAAGTAAGTCCCGGTACCTGATACCTATTGTTCTGAACAGTGTCTTAGCTATTCTTGGCCGGAGTGGCTTTTAAAAAAATGTATCTCAAATCTTATCACTCCTTGCTTAAAATCCTCTAATGACTTATTAAAAGGAAATAAGTGCAGGAATTTAGCTAGACCTTAGCTGGAAGGCCTGGAGCAGGGCCCAAAGGAGCTGCCAGGATCCGGGCAATGTTTTTTCTCCCTGCTCAAGCAGCTTTTCTTTCCAACCTCCCATTCCCACTCTCCTGTCTTTATTATGTAGATCAAATTAGCCTCTCTGGCTTCTTTATAAGAGATTCACCCCTGGAACTGTCCACAAGAAAAGTGCTGTCTGGGAGGTGACCAGAAACCAGGCTCTTTCTTTCTTTAAAAGAGGATGGGTAGGGGAGGTGAGTGTGGCTACTCAAATATCAACAATTTTATCTCTAGACGTTGTCGATTACTTAGAACAAATAAAAACGGTGCTTCATTGGCGCGAATTTTTCACTCCTTCCCGAGTCCACACCCGTTGCTATATAAATCTGTTGTCCCTTCCTTGAAGGGCAAACTGTGTTTCCTGCCTCTTGACTTGACCTTGACCACGTGACGTACAGCGATGGAAGAGGACTCCTGCATTTCCCTTCATTCTCTTGTGCGTGGCCGGCCACGGCCTTCTGGACCCAGGAGGATGAGTGGCAGGTGGGGCAGCGCTGCCTGGGTGCCCCTCAGTCCGCAGGGAGACCCAGGCAGCATGAAGCAGAGCTGACCACCAGAGCCCCGTCGAGGTCAGTGGAACCCAGCTGACCCGCGGATGTGTGAGTGATGATGAACGGCCATTATTTTAAGCCACGGGGTTTTAGAGTGGTTTATTAAGCAGCAATAGCAAAACCGATACAGGGTAAAATGGAAAATAAGCAGTGCGCGTAGAATGGCATCGCCTGGCAGTTGCACGCTGCTGTGCCTGTGGGGATGCGCTCTTGAGAATGTAACTGTGACCTCAATGATCAGGGCTCTGGGCTGCCTTGATCCCCCCAAAACCATCCACTCAAGATCGCCTCCTATCCGCAGCCAGAACAGAAGACTACACTGTGTTTGCAGGTGGGTGGGGGCAGACAAACGCCATTGATTCAGTTATAAAATGAGGTGGCAGCCATTGAAAAAAGATGTCAAGTATTGAGAGCTAATGATTATTATCTGATTACAAGGGGCCAAGACCTGCCTAGGCACCCAGGCCTGAAGGCAGTGCCCCGTGCAATAACTCCCAGTGGAAGCTCAGGGGCAATTCAAATTTGCATGGACGAAATGGGTTGGATGCAATGGTTTCTTTTCAACCTCCCTTCCAGCCTCCTCACTGCATAGGAGGGGAGTCAACACCACTCCAGGCTCTAGGAACAGACTCTTTTGGTTTGATACACCGGTGGGTTTCAACCCTGGCTGCACATTAGAAGCACCTGGGGGAGCTTCTTTTTTTTTAAAATGCAATTTTATTGAAATATATTCACATACCATATAATCGTCCAAAGTGTACAATCAGTGGTTCACAGAATCATTATATAGTGATGCATTCATCATCACAATCAATTTTTGAACATTTTCATTACTCCAAAAAAAATACAAATAAAAACGAACACTCAGAGCCTACCATATTCCTAACTCCCCCCTATTATTTATTTATTTATTGTCTTTATTTTCTTACTCATCTGTCCATGCACTCGATAAAGGGGTGTCAGTCACAAGGTGTTCACAATCACATGGTTACACCGTCAAGCTATGTAGTTATACAATCATCTTCAAGAATCAAGGCTATTGGATTACACTTCGATTGTTTCAGTTATTTCCTCCTAGCTATTCTAACACAAAAAAAAACTAAAAAGGGATATTTATATGATACATAAGTATAACCTCCAGAATGACCTCTTGACTCAAATTGAAATCTCTTGGCCACTGAGACTTTATTTTGTTTAATTTCTCTTCCCATTTTTCATCAAGAAGGCTTTCTCAATGCCACAATGCCTGGTCCAGGCTCATCCCTGGGTGTTGTGTCCTACATTGCCAGGAAGATTTACACCCCTTGGAGTCAGTCCCAGGTAGAGAAGAAGGCAATGAGTTTACCTGCAGAGTTGGCTTAAAGAGAGAGGCCACATCTGAGCAACAAAAGAAGTTCTCTGGGTGTGACTCTTAATCGTAATTATAAGTAGGCTTAGCTTCTCCTTTGCAGGAGTAAGTTTCATAAGGGCAAGCCCCAAGGCAGAGGGCTTGGCCCATTAAACTGGTATGCCCCAGTGCTTGCGAGAATATCAGGAATTCCCTGGGAAAAGGGAGTTCTTAAATCAAATGCCCTGGCCTGGGCCTCAGCTCCAGAGACTAATGTGCAACCAGTATGGAGCATCTGATTTAATCCACTCAAGGAACTCTTCTGTCCTTGGCATTGGTGATTGGTTCAAGTAATCATGTCTAAAGCAATCAGGCCATAGTATTCCCAGGGCCACAATGATTGGAACAGAAATGAGCACAAGGTCCACTTTAGACAAATGAGAGAGGAGAGGAAAGTTAGTGGGGTTTTAGGGAAAGACTATTCTGCTCTTCCATAGCCCTTTTCTTTCATTCCTGGGTTGATGGATACAGGTCTGAGGCAAGGAGCTGCTGCAGCTGTGTTGCCACCACAAGGAGAGCAGTCTCAGGGAGATACTGACACTGTGGAAGGCAGAACCAAAAGAAGAAAAGAAACAGGGTCGCCGAGAACATCACTGGCCTCTAAACAAAACAAACTCCAAAGCTCACCTTACTTCTGGACTTTCCAATAATTAAGCCAATTTGAGTTGGATTTTCTATGACTTGCAACATAAAGAATCACAGTCAGTACACTTATTTTCTCTCCCCAACCTCTGCCTCATCTTAGCAAATGCCCCTCTGTATGCCCTACTTTTGTAGGGACATACAAAGTCACTTTTCATGCTCCTCTTTCTCTCCCAACTCTCCATCTGATGTGTTCCCAGGGCCTATAGACTCTACTTCCAGCTATATCTCCATCCACCCACTTATCTCCTTTCCTGCCTCCTCTGTGCTAGTTCAGGACCCCACACCCTTCTCCCACTTGGCCACAGCAGTAGCCTCCTAATGGGCCTCCCTGCCTCCAGCCTCCCTGCCGCATGCTTCAACCAGGAGGGACACTTTACAAGCACACATCTGCTCAGCTCCTCCCTGCCTCTCACGTCTCAATGGCATCCCATCCTCTGAGGTTGAAAGTCCAACCTCTTTATTAGGCCCTGGGCCTTCTGCCACAGCCTCTCCATGGGACCTCCCTCTCTCACTCCTCATGCTGGTTTTCTTTCCACATTAGTTTCTGGCAGAGGCCAGCCACCTTCCGGCCTTACTTCCCTTTCGCCTGCTGTTCCCTCTAACTGGGATGCTCCTTCCAGTCACCCCTCTTTTCGCTCGAGCCATCCCTATTCATTTTTCAGGCATCAGTGCGGTGGTCACTTCCTCTGGGAACCTCCTCTGTCCCTCCTCCTTTTTGCCCCCAGGGGACCTTGTTCTCACATCGGAGTGCTCACTCATTCATTCCACAATTATTTCTTTTTGGCCCTTCTATGTGCCAGGCCTTGTTCGAGGCAATGGAGACACAATGGTGAACAAAACAGCTGTGCTCCTGGCTTTCTTAGAACTTAAATTCTAGTGGGGAAGACAATAAAAAAATTAACAGTCGAATGAGCACAATTCTTGCAAGTGACAATAAATTCTATGAAGAAAACCGAACAAGGGCCTGGGGCAGAAAATGGCAGGTCAGATCCATCTTAGAAAGAGGTTAGAAAGGGTCTCTTTGAGGAGTCCCTGTGACACGGAGAACTTTCTACTACAGGAAAAGGAATGAAGGAAACCGTGCTCCAAGCTAACGAGACAGGGTCTGCAAAGATGCCGGGGTTAGAAAGAATTTGGCCTATCGGAGGGACAGAGAGGCCCGCGTGGATGGACCATGGAGGTGGGATTGGAGATGGGGGGAGAATTGCACAACACAAGGCTGGCAAGAACACCCTCGTCCAGACCCTGAGGGCCTTTTTTTTTTTTAATATGGCAAGTGGCTTAGATTTTATTTTAAAGGCAATGGGAGCCAGCAAAGTTTTTGAGCGAGGAGCTGATGTGACCTGATTCACATCTTAAGAAGATCACCTTTACTACTGTGGGAGGAATAGAATGTGGAGGGCAGGGGGCTGCTGGTGGGAAGCTCTTACTGTGAGCTGGGATTGGGGGGGTGGCCTGGGTGGGGAGGTGCCTGGGGAGTGAGTGTCCATGGTAGGTTTTGACTATGGGGCTGGGGTGGGGGGATGGGGTGATGAAAGGGTATAATCAAAGATAAGACCGTTTTCTGGTTTGGGGTCCTTTCACCTGTCAAATGGCACAATTAGCAACAGTGAGAGAGTGTCCCGTAGGTTCAGGTGACAGTTTGACATAGTTACCACTCTTACCCTGGGTATCATACTGGATTAGGTGGGGTCCCAAACCTCTGAGCTTGATTTCCAACTCGACCCTGGGAATGACCAAGTGAACAATTCACACAAAACTAAACTGTGTTTAAAAAGTGTCTTTGGAAGCGCCAGACCTGCTTTTCCTTGATCCCTCTTTTCTTACCCCTAGCACGGAACTAAAACTTGGGCTCCCTCTGGCCTCTGGTGGAGCTGCAGTTCAGAGCATGGCCAGCAGATGGCGCTAGAAGCTAAGGGAAGACTCCCCCTCCCACCCTCCCTGCCCGGTGCTGGGAAAGCTCCTTTTCTGTCCCCATTTCCAGAGCCAGCTCCAGCAACCAGGATGTCATTGCAAGGGGTGAGGGGCCTGAGGCCGAGACCTCCGTAGGCACCTGGGAACAGGAACCCAATTTGGAGAAGTAGAGAGAAAGCCTGAGACCCAACTTGGAGCCCTGAATGGGGGCCCACAGCCTGGAGACCACTTCGACCCCCATTCTTGGCCCTCCCGGGAAATCACTTTATAAATAGGGCATCATGGTCCCAAGTGAGCAGGAGGGTTTCCTCAGAAGAGCCACTTCATCTGTGAGCAAGGGAGCTATGAAACATCTTAGAGCAGCCCCACGACCTCCCCGTCCATCCAGTGTAAAATATGAAATAAGAGTTTTAATTACCAAGCTTGGAAGCCAGCCGACATGTTTAATATTTAATGTCTCCAATGCTTGTGCCCCAGGCGAGTCAGCATTGACGGAATCAGGATTTCCCTTGGGTTGGCTCTGAATGTGCTTGGAGACCTGCCAGGCAGCCTTCCCCAACACCTGGGAACCTCCTGTAGCCCTGTTGGGGCCCAGGTTTGCCCTGAGCCTCCTGCTCCCTTGGGGGGAAGACTCCCTTGGCAGAGATTCTGCCAAGACAGCCCAGCAGGGAAAGATGCCCCAGACCTGGAACCCGGTAAAGGCATCTAGCACTAGACTCAGCCCAGGCTCTTTGCAGATGATAGGATTATATGAAGTCAGGCAGCTTGAGAAGATGGAAGCAGAGGAAGTCAGACAGATGAATCTGATTTCCTTTGAGTTACTCAGCCTCTCCTGCTTTTCCTGGATCCCCCTCTTCTTACCTATATTTCCTACTTTTTTGAGGTGTCATGTTTGCCGGGAGCCCTGCTAAGCACTGTTTGCATGCACTGTTGTGTCCTTCTTCACTTACAACAGCCCTGTGAGATGCCTGAGCTGGGGCTTGAATCCAGGGCATTTTGACTCCAGAGTCTGTGACTCTGAAAACCTGTATGCAAAAGCCTTACAGAGCTTGAAGGGGACACTGTTACCCAGTCCCAGCCCTTAATTCATCCTACACTGCCGCAGACCCCCCCCCTCCCCCATGCATCATAGACAACCAAGGAAATTTCTAATTGGAGCTCAGGACAGCAGCCCGAACTAAATAACCCACGTTGCTGTTTACCCCATATTGGATTGGTTAATATATGGGTGGAGTTCACAAGGCCATCTTGGGGGCTGCCCATGCATCCTGGTTTGTCTTCAGGCTCATGCAATGTCACTTGTTCAACTGGCTGTGCTTTGGGTCACCTCCCTAACAAAGCACAGTGTACGGATGATGGTGAGTGATGGGGTGGGGAGGGGGGGTGGGAATGTATCCAGCTGTAGGAGCCCCCTGTCTTAAAAAGCCACTGAGTACATGGCATATAGGAAGCTCTTGGTACCTTTTGCAGTCCATCCAGGAGGGATGGCCATGACAGAAAAGGAGACGATGGTGACTTTATGACAATCAGATAGGTACATCCTGATGAAAACACGGGGACATGGCAACCCTAGTCCTAGCGGGAGTGTGAAATGCATGCCGTTATTGATAGCAAATACCCATGCCCCAGCAATTCCACTGCTGGTTATGTGCCCTAGAACAACTATCACACAGGATAGAGGCTTGCCCAAGGGATGGAAACACCCTACTCATAAAAGGATGGAAAAATTGCAGGTGGCAAATGCAAATGATGGAACAGCATGTAGCAGTTCAGTAGAATGAATTACAACAACATGTATTAACATGGGAAGATTGTAAAAATGTAATGTCAAACAAGATGTCTGCCAAATATTTTTACATGCTGCAAGCTATATCTTCATGGTTACACACTCACACACTGACAACACAAGAATGTTTGCCTGTGGGGAGAAGGTTGGAGAAAAAGACAAAACTAAGCAAACGAAAACACACAAGGACCCACATGTAACCTATAATGATTGTGAACTTAACTGAGGATTGTGTTCAATCTAATTCTGTGCATCTGAGATCCAAAGCAAAAGAGGAAAACATGAAAGGGGGCCAAAGACTTCATAAATTTCTCTTAAGATCCAGAAACTATTGGATGATTGGGGTTTTCCCAAACCAAATACATTGTCCCAAATTATAAGCAAACCCATGGTGGGTGCCAGGCATGTTCTAGCTGTATGCGGTTATCTTACCACATCCCCACAGCCACCCCAGGAGGCATCACCACTTTACAGGGGAGCTCAGAGAGGTGAACTGAGTTCCCCAACACCATCAACTTGTAATGTAAACCCCACCCCTGCCATCCTACCTCTCCACCTAAGAGTGAAATCCAGGCACCCTGTGGGATTTGGAAAATACATTTCTCCGGGATGGCTGCAGGTGGCGCTGTTGCAGTTGGTCCAGGACAGAATAGTGTCCTGAGCCCTAGAAGCAGGGGTTAGGGTGGGGGTAGG
This sequence comes from Myrmecophaga tridactyla, assembly GCA_004026745.1. NCBI lineage: Eukaryota > Metazoa > Chordata > Mammalia > Pilosa > Myrmecophagidae > Myrmecophaga > Myrmecophaga tridactyla. Next base: position 13,426 of record PVIY010034167.1, read on the forward strand.
GTGGAGGAGGAAGGACATCAGAGGGATGATGCAGTGCCTTTTTGGGTTTGGATGAAGCCTGACTCACCAACTTCAGGGGCAATAGAAGGCCTGGGAGAAGGCATGGGCATCAATCACCTGGGGGTAAGAGCATTGCCCTGGAGGCTGCAAACCTTTCCCCCATTCTTCACGTCTCCCGCCTGGAAGAATAACACTGTGCACCCCCCAGGAGACCCTTTCATAAAGACCCGCGTTCTGTGGAAATGGCTCAGGGCCGGCATGCTGGACTGCGTGCTGACAAGCCTCGGTCAACCTGTTAAAGGAACCCCCACTTTCATTTCTTTATGGTGAGCCTCAGGCCTCATGGTGTGTCAGTATAACTGCGGAGAGCCTTGGCTTCGAGTAAGGCAGGATCGCAGACTATTCCCAGTACCAGATTTATCGGGCAGTCATTCCACCTCCCTCTGGTCCCTTCTGATGCCCAAGGGTCCGGTGATCTGTGACGGGAGGAGGTAAGCAGAGGTAAGGAAGGGGAGGAACAGAAGCCCCAGTAGCTCCTTGCTCCTAAGTAACTGAAATCGACTCGAGCGACCTTAGGGGAAGGTGAGGCCATCTTCCAAAGAATATACAAGCATTATGTGGAATCAGAGAACGGCATGTTCTCTGATTGGAAATGGAGACCTAAAAAGATCTGGAACCAGGGCAAAAAAAAAGGGAGTCTGCTTTTTCCTTCGCTCTGCCTGGCCACTTCGTTCATTTCCCGTGGTGGCTGCCTTCCTCTGCTGCGTTCTGCACATGGTAGAAAATGGCCTTCCCAGTCTGGAGTGCCGCACCACTGCCCCACTGACCAGTGTCCAGGTGTCCCAGTGCCACAGTCTCAGGGCAGAATCTCATTGGCTCAACTTGGTCAGAGTTCACCTCTGGCCAAAGAGAAGGCAGGTGTGGTATAAACATGGCCCCCCTCATGGGGATCCAAGGGAAGAATCTTCTGAATTTGGAGAAAACACACCAATATATATCTACCCCATTATGAATGTCCAAAAGCAGCAATGGAGGTGAAGTGCAGAATGTGGGGGAGGATTCTAGTCTTGAAGAGGTCATGGGTTTTGAGCCCATTCCTGTGAGCTAGGGAGGATAGGTGCCAGCTACCTGGAGGGATCTATTTAGCTTGCTAAATAGTTGAAGAATGCACAGATGGATGGATGCATAAACAAATGAGTCTTCTGGACCCCTGCGTGGGACCATCCTAGATCAGAGAACCATGAGTCCACTGAACTCTGATGCCCTTGTGTCCAACATGGAGCAGACATGGAAGCAGGAACCCGTAGCTCTTAATTATACCAGATGCAAATGGCCCCTGGTGTTTGCATCCTGAAAAGTTTTCCTCACTAGCAGGCTGAGTGTTTTTCCAGCTGCGCCCCTCTCCCCAAAAGAGCTGGCACTATCAGAGGAAGGAGCAACTGCCCTCCCCAGTGACACATTTGCCTTGCAGATATCTAAAGGGAGTGGACATCTGAGAATGAGTTGCAGCAGGTTCTTCTAATGGGGTGGGGGTGGGTGGTGGGGGGACAAGGCACAGCCAAGCCAGTCCACTAGAATCATGGGCTTCCCTCTAGCACAGCCTGAGCCAAGGACTTGGTGCAGATAGTTTATTTTGGTTGGGATCCCAGGAAGGAGGAGTGAGGGGGTAGTGAGTGTGAGGCAAGAAAGGAGGAAAAGTCAACATAAGGATGTATTAGTGAGATTGCATCAGGGGATTGGCTCCTCCAGTACCTTGGTGAAGTATGCAGAATGCCTCCCGGGAGCGTCTGCTGGAAGGCTAGGGGTAGAGCATTTGTCTATTGGCTCCTGCCTCCTTTGGGTGAAGGCTGTCCCGTGGGCATTAACTCCCTGCATTTCCAGGCTGTGTTTGAGTGCAGGCAGAGCACACAACCTTGGTGTCGGAGAAGGGAAAAGTTGAGGGGAGTGTGCTTGAGGTGGGATGCTGCCAGCATGAGGGGTGTCTGAGCTTGTAAGTACCTGTCCATCACAGCTGCTCTGAAATCAGAGGTGAGCAGAGAGGATGGTACAGAGAGTCTTGGATTTTCCAGAAACGTGCTCTCAGCACTGCGACGTTCCACTCCACTTCGGGATCAAGGACCAGTGTTGAAACCCTTCCCGTCGAGAACCCAGGCCTCTCTTCTGAGCTCCTGAGTTGTAGACATAATTGACCCTCTGGATGCCTCACAGATACCTTGTACTCAAAGAGGCCAACACAAAACTCATCAGCTCTATGCCAAACCAGTTTCTCCCACTCACTATCCATCCCAGCATCAACCAGGGGCCCAAGTGGACATCCAAGGACCAAGAGACTTCTCTGTCTCTGTCACTGTCACAGCTAATCAGTCACCAAATCTTGTGGATTTGACCCACCCACTTTTTGTTTTTAGATTAAAGAGAACAAGACTGAAGACTGTCCGTATTGAAGAGAGTGCACTTGACTTTGGAGACAGAGGGCACGTTGATAACCTTTTGGAAATCAACATGGCAGAATACACCAATGGTCATAGATATTCTTACCCTTTGACCTAGTTATTCCACTTCCAAGAATCTATCTTGAGAAAATAATCCTGTATGCAGGAAAAGCTTTCTGCATAAAGAAATCCGTTACAGCATGGTTCACACTAGCAAAACCCAAAGCAACCAACAACGATGACAACAAAAAGCTTGGATAGAATCTAAATGTAAAGACCAGGGCAAACGTTGGTATCACTATGGTGCATCTTTTTTCACGCTGTGCACCTTTCAGTGTCGCTGCTCCCCTAGCATCTACCCTGCACCGACTTTTCTTCCCATGCTACATGCTCTTTGACGAGATCATCCGTTCCATGACCTCAGTTACCGTCTAGATTGACACTTCCCAGCTCCTCACTTCTAGCCCAGATAACTCTCTTCACCTTCTCACCTGTAGAGCCAATGGCCAACTAGGCAGAGCATGTGAATGGCCCAAAGCAGCCTCAACCTCAAGAGTCCATTACTGAACTTCTTGCTACCAGGTGTGCCGGTTGGAATCTGTGGTGGATCCCAGAAAAGCCATGTCCTTTAATCCTCCTTCAATATTGCTGGGTGGGACCTTTCTGATTGTTTCCATAGAGATGTGTCTCCACCCATTCAAGGTGGGGTTACTCACTGGATCCCTTTAAGAAGAAACCATTTTGGAAAAAGCTTTAGAGCCCACGTAGCCAGACAACTTTGGAGATGAAGAAAGAAAACGCCCCTGGAGGAGCTTCATGAAACAAGAAGCTGGGACAGAAAGCAAGCACAGTTCACCATGGGCCCTTCCAGCTGAGAGAGAAACCCTGAACTTCATCGGAGTGAAGGTAACCTCTTGTTGGTGCCTTAATTTGAACATTTTCATGGCCTTAGAATGGTGAACTTGTAACTTAATATATTCCCCTTTTTAAAAGCTATCCTGTATCTGGTATATTGCATTCCAGCAGTTTGCCAACTGGAAAACCAGATTTTCCCTAACTCGGTGGATGGAACCACTATTTCCCCAGGTCTCTAGGATAGAAACCTGAATGCCAACCTGTCTTTCCCCTTTGCAACATCAATTCTATTCATTGCACATTTATTTGTTTCCATCTCCACTGCCACTAGCCAAGTCCAGACCTCTGTCATTTCTTGCCATGACGACCACAACTGCTTCTTATCCACCACATCTCATCTCCATCTTCATTCTAATCCATCCCACTGCTTGGAGCCAGAAAGCCCAGCTCTCATCATGCCCTGAACATACAGACGGTGGGCCTCAGTTTTGAAGCCACTAATATGGCACCTTCGAATGACCTGTGGGGTCTTCAAGAAAATACGGTGGACATGTAGGTGGACAGTCATTCCCAGAGCTGCTTAAAACCCACCAGTGCCTTCCAATAAGATGAGGTGGATGTCCTGGGTGCTGCTGTCATACAATAACGTCGGTGAGCAGTCTTTCATTAATTCACAAGTAGTGGTTAGTGATTTACTTACTCTGTGCTAGGCCATGCTTGCTTATTGGGGGTGAAAATTTGTTCTTGGGAGGAGAAAGAAATATATTGGATATTGGAATGGTTTGTGGCCCTCCAAAGCTTGATCCTACTTGACAAAAATTGTATTCCTTAGTATTTAATTTCTTTTGTTAGAATTTAAATTAAATTAATTTTTTGCTTAGAGGAGCAATAGTGGGAGAATAAAAAAAGGTTGAGAAACTCCATGCTGGGCTACAGTGATACAGTAGTTGTTAAGTCAGACGTGGTCCCTCACTCCACAGAGCTTACATCCTGGCAGGGAAAAGAAACACTGATTTATTGTACACTGGCTAAGTGAAAGAAGCCAGACTCAAAAGGCAACACACTGTCGATTCCATTTGTATGACATTCTATAATAGGCAAAGCTATAATTTCAGAAATCAGATCAGTGGTTCCAGGGTCTGGGCATGGAGGAAAGGATTGAACACAAAGGGACACTAGGGAACGTTTTGGGGAGACAGAAATGTTCTATTTCCTGACTTTAGGGTTGTTTTCATAACTGTATGTACTTATCAAAACTCATAGATCTATATACCAAAAGATGTGAATTTTACTGTGAACAAATTTTATGTTGATAAACCTGCCTTAAAATTATTATACAATAAATATGCATCGGACAGTGTGATAAGTGCTAAATTAGCAACAATGAAAGCAAGCAGCAGGGCTGCTGACCTGGTCTGATCAGGGGAGATTCTTTTTTTGTTTAGTTTCCTAGGCAGCTCAAGCTAATACCATAAAATGGGTTGACTTAAACAATGGGAACCGATTCGCTCATGGTTTGAAGCTGGGACAAAGTCCAAATCAGGGCAGCATCCAGGCGATGCTTTCTTCTTAAAGGCTGTGGCCCTCAGGGGCTGGCTGCCAGCGATCCTTGGCTCCTCTGTCACATGGCAAAACACATGACAGTGCTCCCGGTCTCTCTCTTCTTTTCCAGGTTCCATCAGTGTCCCAGCCTCTTGTCTACTGTGGCTTTCTCCTCCTCTGGCTGAATTTCATTCCACTTACATAACAACTCCAGGAATAGGATTAAGACCCATCCTGATTGAGATGGGCTACACCTTCACTGAACTAGCAGCATCAGAAGGTCCTACTTACAATGGGTTCACACCCACAGGAATGGATTAAGTTTAAGAACATGGTTTTCTGGGGTACATACAGCTTCAAACTACCACACTGGGTATTTGGTGTCTAGCTGAGTTCTGATAAATAAGTCAATGTTAACTGGGAGAAGGTGGGGTGGTAGGAGCAGAGCTGCCTCTGGTGCACGACTCTAGGGAATGCCGTGGACATTACTGCATTCCTCGGTTGTGTAACACAGCAGCCCTGGAAGAACAGCCCAGGCAAAGGGAACATTATGTGCACAGATACCGAGGCTGGAAGGGACATTATGTACTCGAGGGGGGTGGGAAGGAGGCCAATGGTTTAGGAGCTTAGAGGACAAGGGAAGGAGCAGCCGGTATACAGGCTGGGGAGGTAGGCAAGAGCCATGCCAGGCAGAGCCTTATTGGCCTTCTGGGAGATTTTGGAAGGTGAGCAACTTGTTCAGTTTTGCATCTGCAAATGATCATCATTGCAGCATAGAGAATATTGGAGGATGGCAAGCATGCCTGCAAAGTGGGTATGGCAGTGATCCCAGTGAAACAGAATAAGTCCTTTAACGAGGATGATGGCAGTAGAGATGGACAAAAGTGGACAGCACCTGGAGATATTTAGGAAATAAAGTCAACTGGACATTGTGATCAGTTGGACGTGTGGGATGGGAGAGAGCAAGGAGGCTGAGATGCCTCCTTTCTGACCGGGTGTATGGTAGCATCTTTCTGAAATAGAAAACACTCGGAGAAGGACCAGGTTTGTGGGGAAAGAGCTCATGCTCAGTTTTTCAAGTAGAGTTGGAAGTGCCAATGAAGATAATCAGGAAGGTCCGGCAGCATAATTTGGGGTATCCAGGCCCCTACAGGCTTCCTCTTTGAGAACTGTTCCCCTCTCTACCCAGGGGCAAGTCCCCGTACCCCAGGCTGTATGCAGGGTGGGTGGGGGTAGGGGGTCAGAACCCTCTGCCTGGCCTGGGGAGCACCAAACCAGCAGCTTGAGATTTGCCCTGAGAGACAAATGGAAGCGGAGGAGATGGGCGCCTTGCTGAGGCTGCCGCAGGAGCTCCACGGGAAGGCACGCAGGTTCTCGCTGCCGACACCTGGGCACAGCCCTGGTCCCTGCCCGCCCTTACCACAAAGCCTGTTACCTTGGACTCTGTAAGATCATTCTACCAATAATTTAATTTTGATTAAACTCCCCGCAATCCCTAATACCGTGACAAAGATACCGCAGCTACAAAGACGTTTTAATTTCTGTGCCTTTTTTTAAAGCTCTGTTTGTCTATTTGCCAGATTTTCTGTCAGTATTTTAATTAGTTTAGTTTTATCTATTTAAACTAATTTTGTGAGGGAAGCACCCCCTCTCCCTCTATTTTTCTCCCCGAATTTCTTGCTATTCTTGTACAAATATTCTACCGGAGGAACTAGAGAATCAATTTCTCCAGATAAAAAATTCCTGTGAAGATTTTTATTGAAATCACATCAAATGTATAGATTACTTGAGGGAGGATTGACAGTTTGACAGGACAGCCCAGGAACAGGGTCTATTTCTCCATTGATTGAAGTAATTTTTTTTTAACGTCCTTCATCCAACTTCATTGTTTATCTTTGCTCTTATCTTGCTGAGCACATTCTCCCCCCTCCCCTGATGCTTTCTAACCTGTTATTGCTGGGGCCCAGGACAGGCATCGATCTAGGTATGTTTATGACCTTGTGTCAGCCTCTGTATTCAATACTCTAATTAGTTCTCATAGTTTTCCAGTTTTTTCTCTTGGCTTCTTAGGCTGTACAAACTCATCATTTTCAAATAATAATTTTGTCGCTGCCTTGCCAATACGTATAGACCTCTTCTGTTTTAGTTATCTTATTCCCTTGTCTGGTACTTCCCGAATGAAGGCAAGTCACAGCTGTGGGAGCAGGCACTCCTGAAATGGTGTCTTCTTGAGGGAAAGACTGCAATGTAATATTTCCAAAGCTGGCATCGGAAGGACACTGATCCACAAGATGCTGATAATTTTACCGATTAAAAAAAAAAGAGTGTTCTGGGTCCAGATACTTTAAAATACACTAGGTTAAAGAGAGACAATTTTGTTTCTTTAATTCAGCAGTTTTAAGAGAATTTGATCTAATGTTCCTTGTGGATATCTGAGAGGGAGATGTATTAAGTACAATTTCCTCAATAAATTTGACTATCAATCTTTCTGTTTCATGCGTCGCTGTCTAACAAGTCCTAGGACAATGTTCCATAGAATAGTGTGGCAAGTCCTGTTCTAAGGTCTTACCACAAAGCCTGAAATGTACTGCAAATTCTGGAATAAAAAAGTGTTGGGTTAATGAATACCGAATAGTTGGTAAGACTATTTCCTTTAATTCCTGGTTTACTAGTAGTTTTTTCTTTCTTTTAATTATAAATGAAAGCTGAATTTGACCAAAGGATTTTTAGATATCCACGGACATGGTCATATGTTTTTCTCTTTTAAATTGTTATAGTGAAGCAGACACATTAGGTCTGGAGTAGTAATTATTATTTCTGGATTTCGAGAGGCTGTTTTATATATATATGTAAAACCTGATATTTAGAGATAAGAAACAGATTGGGTTGAGGTTAAAGTAATTCAGAACACAGGGGTAAGGAAAACCTTACCTATATTTTAGAACCACACATACTCTTTGAGACCAAAGGAAGAAAGATTTATTTGGTCCGGAATTGAAATTTTCTGTAACATGTAATCTAACTCAACCTATCTGAATAGCTCATTTGAACAATTGAAATACAGGGAGCCCAGAAGAAGAAAGAGGTCTTTTAATCCTATCTCGATTAATCTAAGGCCTGAATACATCCTAGAGTATATTAAGCAGATAATCAGAAAGGATTGACAAAGTCCCTTGAGGGATGGGTGAAAAAATATGGAACCATTAGACTTTACCATCAGGGAATCCCCCGATGCTGTGTCAAACTTTAGGGACACCCAAATCAATAGGCCATGCCCTTGGTTATGAGGCTTACTCTTGTGAAGCTTATGTAGGTAGCAGAGAAGCTGAGACTACCTATAGGCATGCCTAAGAGTTACTTCTGGAGGACCTCTGTTGTTGCTCAGATGTGGCCTCAGTCTCTCGAAGTCCAACTCTGCAAGTGAAATCATTGCCCTCCTCTGTACATGGGACATGCCATCCAGGGGTGAAAGTCTCCCTGGCGGTGTGGAACACGACTCCCAGGGATGAATCCAGCCCTGGCACCGTGGGATCAACAATTCTATCCTGACCAAGAGGGAAAACAAGTATAATTAATAAAGTATCAGTGGTAGAGAGAGTTCAAATAGAGTCGATAGGCTACTCTGGAGGATGCTTTTATCCAAACTTCAGATAGACCCTGCTACCTATCATAACTTGCCAACCCCCACCCCAGAGCATTCCAGCCAATCTTAAAGAACACCTAGGGCAATGTATAAGATTCCACAAGGGTTCCATGCTCTAGCCTATCTTTCCAGAAACTTACAACCTCCAGATGGGTCCCTGGACCAAATAAATCCTGAAACCTAGAGGGTCCAGCCTCTCCAGAACATCAGATAGTTTCATCTCCCTACCCCATATTAGTGACAGACCCTTCCAATATCAAAAAGTTAGAATGGCCATTACCCAAACACCCCCTAAAGAGAGAGATAGAAAGATCAAAGGTGATGGTGGAGTTATACAGAGCAGATAGGATTTAACAAATGAATATGAATGCTAAATCATTAAACTGATATCTCTTTTAGTCTCCGGCATCTTAGAGCATTTAGAAGTAAAAACCTAAAATTGTAATCCAGGTCAAACCCTGAAATATGTTCTACAACAAATTGTGGTGCTGTGCTTTGAAATTGTTGTATATATGTTATTTTTCACAAAAAGGGAAAAAAAAGTCATTTGTGTTGATAAAAAATATTTAAACCTTTTAGCCTCCTATATCCTGGAGCAGCTAGAAGGAAAAACTGAGAGGATTGTATGGTAGCCCATGACAGACTCTGGGATCTGTCCTGTAACCACTTGTTGAAGAGTGCTTTGAAAACTATTGCTTTTTTTTTTTTTTTTGCTTTGTATATATGTTATACACAAAGAAATTAAAGGCTTTGTTTGCAAAAAAAAAAAAAATGTTATAGTGAAACTCCACCACAGTGCATTCACTGTGGTTCAAAATAGTCTGTGGGATAAATTGCAGGATTGCATGATTGTGATGTTAATGGAATAAATGGAGTAAAAATGAGTAACCAGCCTCTCAAGTACCAGGGTCTGGCTGTGGCATCTGATGTGCTCCTGCCTCACCTGCAGTTTGCTGCCTCCTGGTGGTGGTTTCCTGATATGACTTAAATATCCATGGGGGCGATTCTGAGTTCTATGGCTGGCTCAGAGTTCCGGGATAGCAGCGGCAATTCAAGGAATATTCTGGGTTGTCTGAAACTCATTTTGTCAACTCAGCCTGGGGATATTGGATTGGAAGACTACTGGGAACAGAGGAACTCACCCTTTGCCTTCCTGCTTCTTAAATCAGAGTTTCCTGCCTTGCCTTATCTTCTCCTCCACGTCCCCTCCACATTCCCTCCACTCCCCCCATGTAGAAATTAAGACATTTAGTCCATTCCTATTGAGAACTCAGGACAGGTGAAGGACCCAAGCCAACTGCCAGTTGCATCATTAAGGGGTTTTAAAAATAGTTTTTAAATTAATATTGATAGCTAACAATTGTGTGCTAACTATATATCAAATATTTGGCTAAGTACTTCAAATGAATGATTTTAATTTGATTCTCTAATTCCTATGAATTAGATATTATTAAAACCTGGAAGACAACCATAGAGTTGTTGTACCCAGATCAGCCAGTCCGCTCCTAGGAAGTGATGAAGCCAGATTCAAAACCTGGCAGTTTGCCTCCAAAACCCACTTTAGAATTAAACCAACCTTGCTTTCTGGGAACAAATCTGATAACAGTGCATTACTCTTTTTTGCTGGATTCTATTGCTATAATAATATCTAATTATACATTTCACTCAGCATAATGTTTTCAAGGTTCATCTGTGTTACAGCATGCCTCAGAATTTCATTCCTTCTTACAGCCAAATAATAAACCATTGTGTGCATGTATCACATTTTGTTTGTCCATTCATCTGTTGATGGCCTCTTAAGTTGCTTCTGTCTTTTATCTGTTATGAATAATGCTGCTATAAACTTTAGTGTGCAAGTATCTGGTTCCCTTTTTTTCAATTTCTTTGCATATATACCTATGGGTGGAATTGCCAGACCATATGGTAATTCTATATTTAATTTTTTGAGGAGCCATCCTGCTTTCCACAGTAACCACCCCATTTTACATTCCCACCAACAATGCATGGGGGTTCCAATATCTTCGCATCTTCTCCAACACCTGTTTTAATAGTAGTAATCCCTGTGGGTGTGAGTGGTAGCTCATTTTGGTTTTGATTTGCATTTCCCTAATGGGTAATGCTATTGAGCATCTTTTCATGTGCCTATTGGCCATTCATATATGCTCTTTGGTATTCTTCAAATTTTGTCCCCTCTCATAATCTACCTGCAATTATTAACTTTAAGAGTTCTTAGGCTGTTGATTTTTGTATTTTGTCCAGAACATTCATTTGTAATCACTGAGAGAGACAGGGCTGTAGTGGCATACCCCATCTTGGCCAGCACCAGAAGTCCAGTGTAGACTTTGGAAATTGAATTGGTGTGTGGCCGAGACATTTACATTTAAACTATTAACTGATACTTCCAATTTGTTCTTTAAAATGGCTGTTATCAATTTATATTCCCACCAGTACTATAAAAAACAAAACAAAACAGAAAAACCTTCCTTATACTCTTTCTAACAACTGATATCCAAATTTTAATTTTTTCCCCAATCTGTTGGGTGAAAAAAAGTAGTGTATCTTGTTGGTTTAATTTCAAGTTCCATGTTTACTAGTGAAGTTTGAACATCTTTTCATATATTTTTGATTATTTAAACATCTTCATTTGTAAATTTTCCCTTCCAATCCTTTGCCCCTTTATTTTCTTTTTTGGTCATTTGTCTCTTTTTCACTGATTTGTAGAAATCGCCTGTATAATTTCTACCGTTTGGAATTTATTGAAGTTTTCTTTGTGATTTATTACTTGATCAATTTGTCTGTATATTCTATAAGCATTTGAAAAATAAACATGTATTCTCTGTTTGAATTTTACCTGGATATATTAAAACAATCTTGTTAGTTTTATTATTTAGGTTGTCTAAATGATTTTAAAACTAGTTGGCCTGTTAAATTCTGAGAGAGGTGTTTAAAAAGATTCCATTCTGGTTGTAATTTTGAAAAATTCTTTTTAAATTTCAGTTTTTGCTTTATATGTTCTTTTCAATGTATTTTTGTCCATATGTCTAATTCAGATTTATGATTAATCAATCCTTCCATGATGAAGGGCAGGAAATCTACTATTAAGCTACCTGGGTTAAAATGCTTGGTTCTTCCACTTACAAAATACGTAGGCGTTGGGGCAGGTGCAAGGTCATTCATTGGTAGAATTCTCTCCTGCCACGTGGGAGACCTGGGTTCGATTCCCGATCCAGGCACTTCCTGCAAACAAACAAACAAGCAACAGAAAAGAAAGAAAAAAACAAACAAAAATTCAACAAATAGTGCTTCAATAACGCGATACATAGAAAAAGAATGAAATGTCACCCCCAGCATACAGCATATCAAAAAAAAAAAATGTGGGTGTGGATGAATCACTTAATCTCTCTAAGTTTCAGTTTCATCATCTGTGAAATGGAATGAAGAATAGTGTTTACCTCCCAAAATTGCTGTGGGATTAAATAAATTATCCATGTGAGTGTTCAATAAATGGCTGTTAATATATTTTCTGGTGATTGTACATTTCACCAATTAAAAAAATATCCCTCAGTTCCTTCTAATGCTTTTCCTTGAATTATATTTCTATAAATATCAACATTGCTGTGCTGTCTTTCTTTTATATGTATTTTCCAGGAATATATTTGTCTATTTTAAATCTGTCATCATTATTTAATTTTGGATGGTTCTCCTGTAAACCACTGCATTGGAGCAGATAGTCTCCAAAACTATGGCCAAAGAGTGTCACTATAAATTCTTTCCATGTAAGCACATGTCATGCCACCTCTTAGGAAGAAGAGTCTATTTCCTCTCTCTTTGAATCTGGGATGGTCATCAATAGAAAGCAAAGGACATGAAGCTGCGTCGGCTGCAGAGCTAGCCTTTAAGAGGCCAGGCAAATTCTGCTTGTGTTTGGGGAAGCCAGCCGTCACACTTTAAAGAAACTGCTACTCCCCCCCCTACATGGGACATGACTCCCAGGGGTGTAAATCTCCCTGGAAAGGGGGGACAGAGAAATCCCTGGATGAGCTGGGACCCAGCATCAAGCGTTTGAGAAAACCTTCTTGACGAAAAGGGGGAAGAGAGAAATGAGACAAAATAAAATATCAGTGGCTGAGAGATTTTAAACAGAGTGGAGAGGTTATCCTGGAGATTATTCTTATGCATTATATCGATATCCCCTTTTTAGTTTTTGGGGTATTGCAGTGGCTGGAGGGAAGTACCTGAAACTGTAGAGCTGTGTTCCAGTAGCTATGTTTCTTGAAGATGATTGTATAATGATATAGCTTACAATGTGACTGTGTGATTGTGAAAACCTTGTGTCTAATGCTCCTTTTATCCATGGTATGGACAGATGAGTAAAAAATATGGATTAAAAAATAAGCAAAAAATAGGGGGAACAAAGGACAAAATATGTTGGGTAGATGGAAATACTAGTGGTCAATGAGGAGGAGCAGTAAGGGGTATGGTATATATGAGTTTTTTCTTTTTGAAAAAATGATCATGGTGATGAATATACAACTATGTGATGATATTGTGAGTCATTGATTGTATACTATTTATGGAATGTTAAGAATGTTTCTGTTTGTATGTTGTTTTATCAATAAAAATATTTTAAAAATTAAGCTGGGCTAGAATATTAAGTAATGAGACACACTTGAAGAAAGGGAAGCCGCGCAGAAGAAAACCAGGACACGACAGGTGGTGGTGCAGGCTTCTAGAACTTTCCTGCCCAGCCCATCCTCCTACAGAATGCAGTGAGTGAGTAACCCCCACCTATGTTTCTTGAAGTAGGAGACTCCAGCCAAGTCCTGCTAGCTGGACTAACCCACAGAATCATCAGAAGTCATAATTTGTTGCTGTTTTAAGCCAATAAATTTGGGGATGGCTTGTTTTACTTAGGAACTGATATCTGATGTGTACTGAACCAAGCATAAAGCTAGATTTTTCTTTCTTTCTTTTTTTTTTTACCAATCTGAGAAACTTTGCCATTTAATAGGACAATTGAATCATTAACATTTTTATAGTTGTTAATAATTGGTCTTGTTTTTGACATCTTGTGTCATATTTTCTGTTTCTTTCATTTTTGTGTGGCTTCTTTTTTGCTTTACTAACTTTTATTGAATTTGTATTTCTTCTTTTACCTTCCCCCCCTCTTTTTGGCAAATATATATGCTTTTCCAGTAGTTTTTTTTTTTTTTAACTTTAACAAACACTTTAAATTATGTTTCTTTTTTTTTTTTTTTTGCATGGGCAGGCACCAGGAATGGGAAATTATATTTCTAATGATGTCAAAAGTTAAACAGTATCTATACTATACAAGAAAAGAAGTTAAACAGTATCTATAACCTCCATTCTTCTCCTCAAACCCATTTGTACTTTAGAATGTTTTAGAGCCCAATTTCCTTATCAAACAGCTCAAACATTATTAAATTAAAATAGAAGATGAATTATACATTATTGGTGATTTTTCTTTTTTACTGAATGCTTCTTGTATTTTGAGAATTCT
>PVIY010034168.1:6198-27484 GCA_004026745.1 Myrmecophaga tridactyla
AAAAAAAAAAAAAAAAAAAAAAAAAAAAAAAAAAAAAAAAAAAAAAAAAAAAAAAAAAAAAAAAAAAAAAAAAAAAAAAAAAAAAAAAAAAAAAAAAAAAAAAAAAAAAAAAAAAAAAAAAAGAAAGAAAAGAAAAGAAAAAAAAAACAGAGAGAGAGAGAAAGAATGCAAATAAATAAAATCAGAAGTGGAAGAGGTGACATAACCACCGTATAAATAAAGGAGGTAATGAGAGGATACTATGAGCAACTATATGCTAATAAACTAGACAATGCCAATGAAATGGAAAACTTCCTAGAAAGGCATGGACAACCAACATTGACTTGAGAAGAAATAGACAATCTCAACAAACCAATCACAAGCAAAGAGATAGAATCGGTCATGAAGAAACTCCCCAAAAAGAAAAGTCCAAGACCAGATGACTTCAAATGTGAATTCTACCAAGCTTTCAAGAAATAATTAGTACTGCACTTGCTCAAACTCTTCAAAAAAATGAAGAGGAGTGCAAGCTACCTAACTCATTCCATGATGTCAACATCACCCTAACACCAAAGCCAGACAAAGATATTACAAGAAAAGAAAATTACAGACTAATCTGTCTAATGAATATAGATGCAAAAATCTTCAACAAAATACTTGCAAATTGAATCCAACAACACATCAAAGGAATTATACACCCTGACCAAGTGGGATTTATTCCAGGTATGCAGGGATGGTTCAACATGAGAAAATTAATTAATGTAATACACCATATCAATAAGTCAAAGTAGAAAAATCACTTGATCACCTTGATGGATGCAGAAAAGACATTTGCCAAAATTCAACATTCTTTCTTCATGAAAACACTTCAAAGAATAGGAATAGAAGGGAATTTTCTCAACATGATAAAGGGAATATATGAGAAATCCACAGCTAACATCATCTTCAATGGATAAAGACTGAAAACTTTCTCTCTAAGATCAGGAATAAGACAAGGATGCTGACTGTCACCATTGTTATTTAACATTGTGCTGGAAATCCTAGCCCGAGCAATTAGACAAGAAGAAGAAATAGAAGGCATACAAATTGGAAAGGAAGAACTAAAACTCACTCTGTTTGCAGATGACATGATACTGTATGTCAAAAATCCCCTAAAAAACTATGGCAAAGCTGTTAGAGCTAATAAATGAATACAGAAAAGTGGCAGAGTACAAGATCAACACCCCAAAATCAGTAGTGTTTCTATACACAAGTGATGTGCAATCTGAGGAGGAAGTAAAGAAAAAATTCCATTTACAATAGCAACCAAAAGAATAAAATATTTAGGAATAAATTTAGCTAACGATACAAAGGACCTGTACACAGAAAAGTGCAAGAAATTGCTAAAAGAAATGATGGAAGATGTAAATAAATGGAAGGGCATACTGTGTTCATGGATTGGAAGATGTTAAGATGTCAATTCTACCCAAATGGATTTATAGATTCAATGTAATACCAATTAAAATCCCCAAAACTTACTTTACAGAAATAGAAAAATCAATAACCAAATTTATTTGGAAGGGCAGGGTGCCCCAAATAGCTAAAAATATCTTGAGAATGAAAAATGAAGTGGGAGGTCTCACATTACCTGACTTTAAAGCATATTATAAAGCTTCAGTCAAAGCAGCATACTGGCATAAAGATAGATATACTGACCATTGGAACTGAATTGAGTGTTCAGAAATAGACCCTCTCATCTATGGACAATTGATCTTTGATAAGGCAGTCAAGCTAACCCACCTGAAACATAGCTTCTTCAGTAAATGATGTTCATTTCTCAGATGTGGCCTCTCTCTCTTAAGCCCAACTCTGCAAGTGAAATCATTGCCCTCTCCCCTACATGGGACAGTACATCCAGGGGTGAAAGTCTCCCTGCAGATATCGGAGATGACTCCCTGGGATGAATCCAGACCTGGTACCGTGGGATCAACAATGACATCCTGACTAAAAAAAGGGGGGGAAAGAAGTGTAACAAATAGGGTATCAGGGGCTGAGAGAGTTCAAATAGACTTGAAAGGCTACTCTGAAGGTAACTCTTATGTCAGCTTCAGTTAGACATTGCACCATACCATAACTTACCAAACCCCAATCATAACCATTCCTGTCAATCCTAAAGAAAACCTAGGGCATTATATAAGATTCTACAAAGGTTCCATGAACCAGGGTAACTTTCCAGAAATGTACAACCTCCAGATGGATCCCTCGACTATAAGTCCTGAAATGCAGAGGGGCCAGCCCCTCAAGAACATCAACTAATTCCATCCCTATATCCCATATTATCAACAGCCCCTTCCAAGATGAAAAAGTTAGAATGGGCATAGATCAAATACCCCTAAAGAGTGGGAGAATGATCAAAGGTGATGGTGGAATTATTCAGAGAAGGTAGGGTTTAACAAATGAGCGTGATTGCTGAATCATTATATTTATATTTCTTTTAGTCTCCAGTGTCTGTGAGCAGCTAGTAGGAAAAACCTAAAAATGTGGAATTGTAACCCTTACCAAACTCTGAAATCTGTTCTGCAGCTAATTGTTAATGGTGGTAGTGTTCGTGATTCACAGATGATGGAGGTGGCCTAAGGGTATGATGACTGAGTATGGAAGGGGGAACTGTGGTGTTTACATACAATGGACTACTGAGCAGCTGCAAGAAGGCATGAAGTTGTGAAGCATGCAACTAGGTGAATGAACCTTAAGAACAGTACATTGAATGAAATGTCAGAAACTAAAAGACAAATATTATGCCTCAAGTATATGGACTAACTCTAATACAAAAACTGGGTGAACTGATTTGAGAACATGGGTTATCAGGTTGGGGCCTATTATAAAGTTTCCTAGATTATAAACTCTTACAGCTGTCACATATATTTAGGAGTTGTAACTGATATTTCTAAATTCGGAGATACTGAGTTATTTGTATATAACCTGGTCGTTCCCTGAAATTTTGGGCATTTATATGATACCTGAGACTCAAAGTTAGAGCGCTGATGCTATGAAAGTCAGCATTACCCCATTTGGCAAATGTCAAAGAAGCTGAATAAGTGATCAGACTATGTCTAGAAATATGAGTGAATCTGATCTGGATAGGAGACTAGGGTAAATCAGAATACAGGGTAAAGGATGATATGGCCCATATTTTCAAACTTCAACCTCTGTGTGAGACCAAAGGGAGAGATATTTATTTGGTGCAAAATTTATATTTTGGATAGCACATAATCTAATTTAACTGGTATAGTCAGTTTACTTGAACACCATAATTCCATGGAATCTTGAATAGGTCATGAGATCTTGTTGGTTTGTACAGGTTAGTGTGATGCTCTGATAATATCCCAGAGTAATTTCAGCAGAGAATAAAAGGGTATTTGCAAAGTCCTCTTGGAGGGCTGGGGAAAAAGGAGGAAATGTTCACTACCTCATCTGGGGAATTCCTGATATTGTTGCAAGCAGTGGGGACAACAAATTTAATAAGCTGAGCCCTCAATCTTGGGGCTCACCGCAATGAAGATTATTTCTGCAAAGGAGAAGCTAAACCTACTTATAATTATGCCTAAGAGTCACTCCCAGAGAACCTCTTTTGTTCTTCAGATGTGGCCTCTCTAAGCCAATTTGGCAGGTGAACTCACTGCCCTCCCCCCTATATGGGACATGACTCCCAGGGGAGTAAATCTCCCTGGCAATGTGGGACAGAACTCCCAAGAATGAGCCAGGTCCTGGCATCATGGGAATGAGAAAGCCTTCTTGACAAAAAGGGGGAAGCAAGCAATGAGACAAAAGTAAAGTTTCAGTGGCTGAGAGATTTCAAACAGAGTTGAGAGGTTACCTTGGAGGCTATTCTTATATATTATATAGATATCCCTTTTTTAGTTTATGGTATATTGGGGTGACTAGAGGGAAATACCTGAAACTGTTGAACTGTGCTCTAATAGCCTTGATTCTTGAAGAAGATTGTATAACTATATAGTATTTACAAAATGACTGTGTGATTGTGAAAACCCTATCCCTGATGCTCCTTTTTTCTAGGGTATGGACAGATGAGTAAAAAACAATAAAGATAAGAAAATAAATGATGGGGGGCAAAGAGTAAAATAAATTGGGTAGATTGAAATATTGTGGGTCAATGAGATGGAGGGGTAAGGGGTATGGGATGTATGGGATTTTTTTTTTCTTTTTATTTGTTTTTCTGGAGTGATGCAAATGTTCTAAAAATGACCATGGTGAAACACACACAACTACATGATGATATTGTGATCCGTTGATTGTATAGTATGGTTTGACTGTACATGTGTGTAGAGGGAGGGGTAAGGGGTATGGGATGCATGAATTATTTTTTTTTCTTTTTATTTATTTTTCTGGAGTGATGCAAATGTTCTAAAAATGATCATGCTGAAGAATACACAACTACATGATGATACTGTGAGCCACTGATTTTATAGTGTGGTTTGACTGCACATGTGTGTATATTTCTCAATGAAAATATTTTAAAAATAAATTTTAAAATGAGTAAAATAAATAACGGGTAAGTTAAAGTTGAGTAGCTTGAAATACTGTGGATCAGTAAGGGGCATGGGATGTATGAGTTCTTTTTTTCCTTTTTATTTCTTTTTCTTGAGTGATGCAAATGTTCTATAAATAATCATGGTGAAGAGCATACAATTATGTGATGATATTGTGAGCCAGTGATTGTATAATGTGGTTGAACTGTATGTGTTTGGATATTTCTCAATAAAAGTATTTTTAAACAAGAAGGCTTGGGAACATCACAGCTGAGAGCCATTCTCTTGGCAATTCACAACTCAGTTTTTTTTCTTATTTCTTCTCTACCTGATGTCTAAACATTGGATGGCCCCAGAGCTCATCCTGAGCCCTTGTCTCTTTTCTATTTACACTCACTCCCTAAGTGGGGTAATCTAGTCTCATGGCTTTACACCAATAGTTGAAGGACTCTAAATTTCTTTCTCCAGCCCTGAGCTGAAGATCTGTATATCCAATGGTCCACTTGGTGTTACCACTTGGATGTCTGATAAGCAGCTCAGACTTAATATGCATAAAACCACTAATTACTCTATCTTACTGGCTCAATATTCAAAATAGAGCCCAAATCCTTTCACTACCTTCCATCTCCATTGTTTTCATCTAGTCAAAGCCACTTTCTTCTCTTGCCTGGATTGCTGCAATCATCTGCTTACTGGTCTCTAATTTCATTCTCTCCTCACTCCAATCTATTCCCCACACAGCACCAAGAGCAGTGTTTTTTTTTTTTTTTTTTAGCAAGGTAAATTAGGTCATTTCAGTGCCTCCATAAAACCTTCCAAAGACTTTCCTTTGCTATTAGAATAAAGTCCAAACTCCTTACCATGGTCATCTGCTTCACGCACTATCCTTCAACTATGCTGGGCTCCTTTCTGTTCCTTGAAACCAATGAACTCTTTCCCTCTCTGGGATGTTTGAACTTGCTGTTCTCCTTGCCTAGGACACTCTCCTTCCAGTCTCTTTGAATGGCTGGCTTCCTCTCATCCTTTAGGTCTCAGCTAAAAAATTCCCTCAGAGGGACCTCCTTTGATAACCCAACTAAAGTAGCCTTCCTCTCCCAGTTACCAGCTATCATATCACCCTGTTAATTTCCTGAATGGTACTCACCAAAATCTGAAGTAATTTGGGGTATTTATTAGTATATTGCTTTGTTTTCTCTCTCTTCTCAAGGGAATATAAGCTACAAGAGGAAAAAGATTTTGTATCCCTGGTTTACAGGTGTATCCTCAACACTTACATGTCTGACATAGTAAATACCCAATAAATATTTGTTGAATGAATGAATATATGTTAAAGGATCTATGGCAAGCAGTAGAGAAAACTTTTAATTTGATATATTCCAAATTATTAACATCCTACATGTTCTGGAAAAAATATTTCAGGAAATGTTAGCAGAAGTATTTTTCCATATTGCAGTATAAAGGGGTAAAAATCATAGAGATTTCATATTCAGACAAATGTGTACTCAAATCTCAGTTCTGCTCCTCACAAGCTGTGTTTTCTTTGCATGTTAATTTGCTTCTCTGAATTTCAGTTTCTCCATATTTAAATGGAGGTAACAATAAAAGATGTTTGAGGTGTGTGCTGGTTTGAAAGAAAGTATGCCCCCTAAGAAAAGCCATGTTTTAATATAAATCCCATTTCATAAAGGTAGAATAATCTCTATTCAATACTGTATGTTTGAAACTGTAATAAGATCATCTCCCTGGATGATGTGATTTAGTTAAGAATGGTTGTTAAACTGGATTAAGGGATGACATGTCTCCACCCATTTGGGTGGGTCTTGATTAGTTTCTGAAGTCCTATAAAAGAGGAAACATTTTAGAGAATGAGAGATTCAGAGAGAGCAGAGAATGCTGCAGCACCACAGAGCAGAGGTCCACCAGCCAGTGACCTTTGGAGATGAAGAAGGAAAACACCTCCCAGAGAGCTTCATGAAACCAGAAGCCAGGAGAGAAAGCTAGCAGATGACACCATATTCGCCACATGCCCTTCCAGCCAAGAGAGAAGCCCTGACTGTGTTCACCATGCGCCTTCTCACTTGAGAGAGAAACCCTGAACTTCATCGGCCTTCTTGAACCAAGGTATCTTTCCCTGGATGCCTTTGATTGGAGATTTCCATAGACTTGTTTTAATTGGGACATTTTCTCGGCCTTAGAACTGTAAACTAGCAACTCATTAAATTTCCCTTTTTAAAAGCCATTCCATTTCTGGTATATTGCATTCCGGCAGCTAGCAAACTAGAACAAGGTGGTTCCATGAAACTAGATAAGGTAACACACTTGGTACAATGTGTGTTGCAAAGTATAAATAAATGTTAGTTTATTTCCTTCCCCATTATCATAATTATGATTTTTACTTTGTGGTACTTAGCAAAGTTTATTTAACGGTTTCCTTATTGCAGGATACTTGGGTTGCTTCCAGACTAATTCATATAGCCTTTTCCTTCCTTTGCATAATTTCCTCAGGGTAGATTCCTAGAGGTAAGATTACTGAGTCAAAGGGTATGAACATTTAAAATCTCCTGATTCATAATGTTAGATTTTATTTTAAAGAGGTGGCACTCTTTCCAGTTTGAAATACTGTAATTTCTTCTTCCCCCAATTTTTGCAAACATAATAAATGGACCATCATTTTAAAAAAAAGTATATCTTTGCTCATTAGGAAGAGTAGACTTTTTACCATATATTTGCCTCCTAATAGTATTTATTTTTGTCTGTTTGTGCCTTTGCTTATTTTTCTATAGTGTGAAGGTATCCTTGTCATGACTTCTAGGACACAGGCTGGTGGTTCTTAGACGTGGTCTAATGTATGCAGCAGAGCAGGGATGGATGAGTTGAAACCACTGTCCACTTTCCTTTTGGAAACTTGGAATCTTCTCTTAGCTCTGTTAACAATATGCTCTCCTGTTTTTCTGCCAGCCTCTGGCTGTCAATTCCCTGTCTCCTTCCTGGACATCTTTTTCAGCAGCGCTTTACTTAAAATTGGTGTGTATTAGTTTGCTAAAACTGCCAGAATGCAATATACCTGGAATGGAACGGCTTCTTTTTGTATGCTGTATGACAGGGATCACATTTCATTCTTTTTCCATGTGAGTACCCTGTTATTGCAGCACCATTTGTTGAATTTTTGTTCATTTGTTTTGATTTTTGTTTGCTTGTTTGTTTTTTTTGGGGGGGGTGCATGGGCTGGGAATCGAACCCAGGTCTCCTGCATGGCAGGCAAGAGTTCTACCACTGAACTACCTTTCCACACCCTGGAATGGCTTTTTGAAAAGGGAATTTGTTAGTTGCATGTTTACTGTTCTAAGGCTGTGAAAATGTCCAAGTTAAGGCACCAACAAGAAGTTACCTTCACTAAAAAAAGGCTAATGAAGTTTGGGGTTTTTCTCTCAGCTGGAACAGCACATGGCAAAGTCTACTAGCTTTCTCTCCCAGCTTCTTGTTTCATGAAGCTCTCCTGGGGGCATTTTCCTTCTTCTTCTCCAAAGATCTTTGGTTTCATGGGCTCTAAACCTTTTTTCAAAATGGTTCCCTCTTATAGGGCTCCAGTAAGCAACCCCACCTTGAATGGGTGAGACACATCTCCATGGAAACTACTTAATCGAAATGTACCACCCACAGTTGGATGGGTCACATCTCCATGGAAACAATAATAAAGATCTCATCCAACAATATTGAATGAGGATTAAAGAATATGGCTTTTTGGGGGTACACAACAGTTTCAAACTGGCACATGGTATAACTCAGAACTGTCATTCTTTTAATGGTCTTATTGTAGCATATGCATACATACACAGAAAAGTGCTTAAAACAAACTAACATTTGTACACTTGTAAAAGGAGTTACAAGTGAACATCAGTGTAATCACTACCCAGGTCAAAAAGCAGAACTTTGTCAGCATCCCAGAAACTCACCACGTGTCCTGACCAAATTCAGTTCCCCTTCCTCTTATAAATACCAACTTTCTTAACACCATACTCTCCTGGTTTTCTTCTTTTCTCTCTGTCTGCTTCTTCTCAGTCTTCCTTACTGTCTCTACTCCTCTACCAAAACTTCTCAATTTTCAAGGGCAACATAACGCTCTCACAGTTCTCTTTCTTCTCTATCTTCATTCTCTCCCTAATTGAGTTAATTCAGTACTTAGACTTTAAATATATCTATATGCTTATGGCGCCCACATTTATATATTTAGCCCTGATTTCTCCCCTAAGTTCATGTAATCTGCTGCCAACCTGATATTTCCATTTCTATAACTAATAGAAATCTCAAACTTAATGTGCTCAAAGCATAACTTTTGTTTACCTCAACTCAAATGTTATCTTCTGGGAAATGCCTTACATGACCACCTTAACCAAAATAGCTCCCCATTACATTTTATTATACCATCCTATCATATTATTTCATAATCTGAAATTGTCTTGCTTGTTTGTTTACAAGTTTATTATCTGTTCCTTCACACTAGAATGTAAGCCCCTTAAAGACAGGAAGCTTAACTGGTGTGTTTGCCACTATATTCCCAGTTGCTAATATAGTGCCTATCACTTAGTAGGTGTCAATTTATATTTACTGAATAAATGCTCATTGAAAGGGAGAAGTTAAAGGAACTGGACAGAAAGGAGGTAAGGAAGGATTATAGATTTTTTGTCAAAAAGTAAAGAACTACTTGATGGTTTTTACTTCCTTTGGGAAGCAGGAGGCAAAGTCATCTGCTGGAGAAATAGAAGGGAGGAGGAGGTAGTGGGGGAGTCTGAAGAGGGTGGAGGTTTGAAGATGAGATAAGCAGGAAAGATCTGACTGCACAACTATGGAAGGAATTGTTTATTGGAGTAGAAGTCCCTTTCACAGTAAAAGAACACTAATTTTGCATATCCATGTGATCTCTAGTAGCATTCAGCAGCCTGAGAAAAAAGAAGATGAACAGTTGGATTGATTCAGATGTGGTGATGCCTGGTGGGTGGGAGGAAGGATAATAGAACAAAGGTAGTTGAGGTTATTTGCAAAAGAGTGATCAAAATGCTTGAGTCAAACTACTTGGATATATTGAAATAGAGAGAAAGGCCAAGAGATAAGGTAAAAATAGACTGTGAGTGCCACAAGAGCAAGGATTATGTTCCTTCAAAGCTGTATCTCAGTGTCTGGTGTGTGGTAGATGGCTATGAAATATTGGTTGAATGAATTAACGAATGGGCCAAAGTACTGGAGGTCTCAATGAAGTTGAACAGTGTAATAGAGTAATTGAATGAGAGAGTTGGAAAGATGTGAGGTTGCTGGTGATTGAAGTTGAGATTTCAGAGGAACAGCAATTTGGGGTAATAAAAAGGTCTACTTATTGCCTGGGAGTGGGGTACGGGACCAGACAATGATGTCATCAGAGAAGTGAGTAGCCCAATGAAATGGAAAACCAGGAATATGGAATGTGTCTTCTATATAAATGTTGAAAGTCATCCTTAGATTTTGATAGAACTTGGGGTGGAATTAAGGATTGACTGTGAGGTGTGGAAATCATGGTCTGGAAGGTGCAGTGGGGAGTAAGGAGGTAGCCCACTCTACCTCCAGATGCAGAAGTATTTGGAAAGTGGAAGAATGTGAGAGGATGTGGAGTTCTCAGGAGAGCGCCAGGTCTCAGTGAAGGAAAGTATTAAGTGGAGATTTCTGCTTGGGTTGTAGAGGTATATATGATACCTGGGATGGGATTCCAGCAGGCATAGTTGGAAAAGATGGCAGGGGGGAAGCAGTGTGAAGTGGGGTAGTGGAATGGCAATTTAAAGCATCATTAAGTTAAGTACTGATGGAAAAGAGATGGCCAGAGAAATTCAAATCTAGGCTGGTGACTCCTAGATAACAGGAATATGAGGTCTATTAGTCAAGGCCTCCATGGCTGCCAAATGAATTAGTCTCAGCAGTGGTCCTGCTAGGCTGTAAGCTCCATGAGGGCTGGCTTGGTGTTTGTGTTGGTCACTACTCCAGCTTCAGCACCTAACATCCTGCCTAGCATGTAGTAGGAGTTCAATACATGTTTTTTAAATAGATGAATAAAGGAAGTGGATGGAATGGATGAAATCATAAAGATAATGGAGTAAGAAGGCCCAGGGCTCTATCCCTACACAAAAGCTTTACGTATCAAGCAAGGCTGTCAGAATCATCTTTCTCAGAGCTCTGGAAAATAGTTAAAGGATTTCAGCAATAAGACAAGTACCAAATCAAGAAAAAAGCAACTTAAAAACAGTAGGATCTCATCATTCCCTTGCTGACTCTTCCCCCAGCCTCTCAATGGCTTGGCATGATTTCTGCACTGTCAGTCTGGGTTCCTGGTCCTGATTTTAGAGGGAGCAGGGCAACTCTTGGTCACATACTAGGGCATGTGTATGCCTGTTGGCAACCTGAAAGACTGAACCAGGATACTTGTTGCAGGCTTGCCACCCCAGAATTTGTCCTGCACATAGAGACAGGTCACAGAGATCTCCTACAGAGCATGGTAGGATAACAGTCAAACTGCAGCTGCCTGAAGCAAAGGATATCCAGGTGTGGGACATACAACCTGGGACTGTGAGGAAACACTATTTCCCGGAGTAAAGGGGCCATTCAGATCCATGCAAATGAGGGGAATTCCTAAGGCCACATGCACATGCCCAGTACAAGATGCATTTGAAGAAAAGACTGGAAAGGACTTTATACTTTTGCCTTGTGCAGTTCTCTAAACACACTGTATGGCTAAGATTTGGAGGACAGCACTTGCACACACCAATTGGTGAAGACTGGAAAAAAAATTTTATTGTTGTTGTTAGCTGCTGACATTCAAGGAAATATCTGTCTTAACACTAAGTGGATACAAGCATAAGGAACAGACACTTAGGTGTCTAAATATCAAAATGTCCAGGTTGAAACAAAATATTACAAAACATATAAATAAATGGGAAATGATGACTTAAGCAAAGGTGCAGGATAAGATTTGGAAAATATCAATCAGGAAGACCAGAGCTTGAACATACTAGTCAAAGACTTTTAAAAGTAGACCTATATATACATGCTCAAAGAGCTAAAGTAAAAATGGACAAAGAACAAAAGGAAATCAAGAACACAATAGTTGAACACACAAAAAAATCATTAAAGAGACAGAAATTTGAAATGGAACCAGACAGAGCTGAATAACACAGTAACAGAAATGAAAAATCCCCTAGAGTGGTGCAACAAGAGATTGGAGCAAGTAGAAGAAATAATCAGTGAACTTGAAGATGAGACCATTGAATACATTCATTCTGAGGTTCAAAAAGAAAAAAGAATGAAGAAAAGTGAACAGAGACTGAAAGATCTGTGGGACACCATCAAGTGTACCAATTTATGCATCGTGGGGTCCCAGGAGGAGAAGAAAGAGAGAAAGGGGCAGAAAGCATATTCAAAGAAATAATGGCTGAAAACATCCCAAATGTAATGAAAAACATAAATATCCACATCCAAGAAGTACAACAAACTCCAAACAAGATAAACCCAAATATAACTGCTTTGATGCATATAATAATCAAACCGCCTACAGTCAAAGGTAAAGAGATAAAATGAAAGCCCCAAGAGAAAAGCAATGTGTCCTGTACAAGAGAACTCGATAAGATTAATTGCTGATCTCTTATCGTATTATCAGAATAAAAGTTTAAAAAGAAACCCATAGGACTGTATAGCACGAATAGTGAACCCTAATGTAAACCATGGATGATAGTCAATAGTACAATTGTAATAACGTTCCTTCATCATTTGTAAAAAATGTACCACGCTAATGCAAGGTGTTTATAATGGGGGGGGTGAGATGTATAGGAACTCTGTACCTTATGCATGAATTTTCTAGAAATCTACAACTTACCTAATAAAGAAAAGAAACCATGGAGGTAAGAAGGCAGTGGGATGACATATTTAAAGTGCTGAAAGCAGAAATTGCCAACCAAGAATTTTTTTTTACTTCTTTTTTTTCTTAAAAATATGGAAAGCTTCACGAATTTGTATGTCATCCTTGCACAGGGACCATGCTAATTTTCCCCCTTTCTCACCATTCCCCGAAGGGGACTTTGCAAATACTTTTTTTTTCACTGTTCAAATCACTCTGGGATTTATCGGGGCATCACTCTGGACAAACCACCAAAATCTCATGTCTTACTCAAGGTTCCATGGACTTATGGTGTTCAATTAAGCTGTCTACATAAGTTATATTAGGAAATGCACTAGTCAAAATATAAATTTTTGATATAGTGAATATATAATATATCAATAAAATGCATTAAATTTTTAAAAAAAGAAAGAATGTTTTTAAAAAAAGAGTTCTGTGCTCACTTCGGCAGCACATATACTAAAATTGAAATAAAATTTTATTTTATAATTAGCCAAAGTGTGCAATCAGTGGTTCACAGTATCATCATATAGCTGTACAATCATGACAATTGACTTTTTCTTTTTTTATGAAAAATAACATATATATAAAAAAACAATACATTTCAAAGCACACTGCAGCAATTAGTTGTAGAACAGATTTCAGAGTTTGGTATGGGTTACAATTGCACAATGTTAGGTTTTTACTATTAGCTGTTCCAAGACATTGGAGACTAAAAGAAATATCAATATAATGATTCAGCAATCATGCTCATTTGTTAAAACTTACTTTCTCTGTGTAACTCCACCATCACCTTTGATCTTTCTTCTATTCTTTAGGGGTATTTGGGGTATACCAATTCTAACTTTTTCATGTTGGAAGGGGCTGTCAATAACATGGGATAGAAAGATGGAACTAGTTAATGTTCTGGAGACGTTGGCCCCTCTGCAATTCAGGACTTGTCTGGTTTAGGAACCCATCTGGAGGTTGTAGGTTTCTAGAAAGTAATCCTAGTGCATGGAACCTTTGTATTATCTCATAAAAAGTCCTAGAGATTCTTTTTTTATGAGAAAATTTCCATTTATTTGGTAAAGAAAGAAGAAGAGTAAAAAAGAAAAGAAGAAAGCAAAAGGAAGAAAAAAAGGAAAGACGACAACAGAAATCCCATAGTCCTTCCTTATATCCCTTTCTTATTGATATTTAGCTTTGGTATACTGCCTATGTTACATTTATTGGAAGCATATTACAATGGTACTGTTAACTATATGCCCTAGTTTGCATTATTATTATTTTATATTTGACTGCAATGGTTGGTTTTGTTTTTTTTTTACTTTTTATTGTATAATATAACATATATACAAAGCAAAGAAATAAAAAAGCAATAGTTTTCAAAACTCTCTTCAACAAGTAGTTACAGGACAGATCTCAGAGTTTGTCATGCACTACCATGTGCTCCTCTCAGATTTTTCCTTTTAGCTCTTCCAGAATATAGGAGGCTAGAAGGCATAAATATTTTTTTATCATCACAATCGACTTTTTTCTTTCTGCTTTTTTTTGTGAAAAATAACATATATACAAAAAAGGAATAAATTTCAAAGCCCAGATCACAATTAGTTGTAGAATATATTTCAGAGTTTGACATGGGTTACAATTTCACAATTTTAAGTTTTTACTTCTAGCTACTCTAAGATACAGAAGATGAAAAGATATATCAATTTAACGGCTCAGCATTAATATTCATTTGTTAAATCATATCTACTCTGTATAACGCCACCCTCACCTTTGATCTTTCCATCCCTCTCTTTAGGGGTGTTTGAGCTATGACCATTCTAATTTTTTCATGTTGGAAGGGTCTGTCACAAATATGGGGTAGGGAGATGGAACTATCTGATGTTCTAGAGAGGCTGGGCCCTCTAGGTTCAGGACATATCTGCTCCAGGGACCCTTCTGGAGGTTGTAGGCTTCTGGAAAGTTACTCTAGTACATGGAACCCTTGTGGGATCTTATATATTGCCCTATGTGTTATTTAGGATTGGCTGGAATGGTCCTAGTTGAAGTTCTGCAGGTTATGATAGGTAGCAAGGTCTAATTGAAGCATGTGTAACAGCAACCTCCAGAGTAGCCTCTTGACTCTATATTTTTTAAATTAATTTTAAAAGAAAAATATTACAAGAAAGAAACACAAACATTCTTAACATACGCTCATTCCGTTCTACATATATAATCAGTAATTCACAATATCATCACATAGTTGCATATTCATCATCATGATCATTTCTTAGAACATTTGCATCAATTCAGAAAAAGAAATAAAAAGACAACAGAAAAAGAAATAAAACAATAACAGAAAAAAATTATACATACCATACTTCTTACCCCTTGCTTTCATTGATCACTAGCACTGCAAACTAAATTTATTTTAACATTTGTTCCCCCTATTATTTATTTTTATTCCATATGTTCTACTCATCTGTTGACAAGGTAGATAAAAGGAGCATCAGACACAAGGTTTTCACAATCACACAGTCACATTGTGAAAGCTATATCATTATACAATCATCATCAAGAAACATGGCTAAAAAAAAAGAAAGAAACATGGTTACTGGAACACAGCTCTACATTTTCAGGCAGTTCCCTCTAGCCTAGCCATTACCTCTTGGATAACAAGGTGATATCTACTTAATGCATAAGAATAACCTCCAAGATAACCTCTCGACTCTGTTTGGAATCTCTCAGCCATTGACAGTTTGTCTCATTTCACTCTTCCCCCTTTTGGTCGAGAAGGTTTACTCAATCCCTTGATGCTGGGTCTCAGCTCATTCTAGAGTTTTTCTCAATCCCTTGATGCTGAGTCTCAGCTCATTCTAGGATTTCTGTCCCACCTTGCCAGGAAGGTCCACAACGTGGAGTCATGTCCCATGTAGAGAGGGGGAGGGTGGTGAGACTGCTCGTTGTGTTGGCTGGAGAGAGAGGCCACATCTGAGCAACAAAAGAGGTTCTCTTGGGGGTGACTCTTAGGCCTAATTTTAAGTAGGCTTGACCTATCCTTTCTGCAGTTAAGTTTCATATGAACAAGCCTCAAGACTGGGGACTCAGCCTATAGCTTTGGTTGTCCACACTGCTTGTGAGAATATCAAGAATTCAACTTGGGGAGGTTGAATTTTCCCCTGTTCTCACCATTCCCCAAAGGGGACTTTGCAAATACTTTTCCACTCACTGATCAAATCACTCTGGGATTCAAGAGGGCATCACTCTGGACAAACCAACAAAATCTCATGTCCTACCCAAGGATCCATGTATTTATGTTGTTCAACCAACTATCTACATAAGTTATATTAGGAGATGCACTAGTCAAAATATAAATTTTGTACCAAATAAACATTTTTTGCTTTAGTCTCACACATAAATTGAAATTTTAAAATATTAATTGCCGTCTATTTTCAGCACCCTTTGTAATGACATTCCTTTGTTCTTCCTCATGCAAAAACATTTTTTAAATTTGTACATTTAGTCACTATCATTATACACTCTAGGCATTCCTAGATTATACCATCTCAGTCTTTATCATCTTTCTTTCTGATTTCATTTATGCCTCCAGCCCTCCTCCCTCTATCATTCTCACATTCAGCTTCATTCAGTGTTTTAACATAATTGTATTACAGTTAGGTAGTATTGTGTTGTCCATTTCTGAGTTTTTATATTCAGTCCTGTTGCACAATCTGTATTCCTTCAGCTCCAATTACCCAATATCTTACCCTATTTCTATCTCCTGATGGTCTCTGTTATCAATGAAATATTCCAAGTTTATTCACTAATGTCAGTTCATATCAGTGAGACCATACAGTATTTGTTCTTTTGTTTTTGGCTAATCTCACCCAGTATAATGTCCTCAAGGTCCATCCATGTTGTTACATACTTCATAACTTTATTCTGTTTTACAGCTGCATAATATTCCATCACATGTATATGCCACAGTTTGTTTAGCCAAACTGTTCATGGACATTTTGGCTGTTTCCATCTCTTGGTAATTGTAAATAATGCTGCTATAAACATTGGTGTGTAAATGTCCATTTGTGTCCTTGCCCTCATGTCCTTTGAATAGAAACAGCATAGAGAAGCGTCCTGTTTTTTAATCCATTTTGCCAGTCTATGTCTTTTGATTGGGGAGTTTAGTCCATTTCGGCTAGTACTTTCTTCTACCATTTTGCCTTTTGGATTTTATATGTCATATCTAATTTTCCTTCTTTTTACCTTTACTCATAGTCTTCCTTTCTACATTCTTCTCCACATCTCTCTCTTCTGTCTTTTCATATCTGTCTCTAATGCTCCCTTTAGTATTTCTTGCAGAGCTGGTCTCTTGGTCACACATTCTCTCAGTGATTTTTTGTCTGAAAATGTTTTAATTTCTCCCTCATTTCTGAAGTACAATTTTGCTGGATATAGAATTCTTGGTTGGCAGTTTTTCTCTTTTAATAATTTAAATATATCATCCCACTGTCTTCTCACCTCCATGGTTTCTGCTGAGAAATCTAGGCATAGTCTTATTGGGTTTCATTTGTATGTGATGGATTGCTTTTCTCTTGCTGCTTTCAAAATTCTCTCTTTCTCTTTGACGTCTGACATTCTGATTAGTAAATGTCTTGGAGTATGCCTATTTGGATCTGTTCTCTTTGGGGTATGCTGCACTTCTTGGATCTGCAATTTTAAGTCTTTCATAAGAGTTGGGAAATTTTCAGTGATAATTTCCTCCATTAGTTTTTCTCCTCCTTTTCCCTTCTTTTCTCCTTCTGGGACACCCACAACACGTATATTCATGCAATTCATATTGTCATTCAATTCCCTGAATCTCTGCTCATATTTTTCCATTTTTCCCTATATTTCTTTTCCTTGTCAGATTTCAGATGTTCTGTCCTCCAGCTCACTAATCCTATGTTCTGCCTCTCAAAATCTACCATTGTAGGTTTCCATTGGTTTTTTCATCTCTTCTACCATGCCTTTCATTCCCATAAGTTCTGTGATTTGTTTTTTCAGGCCATATCTTCAATTTTCCTAGTGTGATTTCTTATTTTTTGCTGGCGGCTAGGCATTTAATTACCTTAATTAGTTTATTCTGGAGATTGCTTTCACTTCTTTTACCTAGGGTTTTCTTGCTGAATGAATTTGTTGTCTATCTGTTCTTTGACATTCAGTTCAGCTTTATCTGGACCTCTAGCTTAGGTTTTGTTTAACAGAGGAGAATTTTCCAGTTCTTGTTTCTTGCCCTGCTTGTGTGGTGCCCCCTCCCACACAAACACCCTTAGGAGGGTCTATGTAGGTATTATGGACCCCAGCCAAATTTTCCCAAACCAAACTGGCCTCCTATCAAGAGGAAAGAGTCACCCGCGTCAGTTTTCCCTGAGGTTGAGACCCAGCAGGTTGAAAGACTTTCCTGTGAAGTCTCTGGGCTCTGTTTTTCTTATCCTGCCCAGTATGAGGTGCTTGTCTGCCTGAAGGTCCCACCAGCATAAGATGATGCGGCGCCTTTAACTTTGGCAGACTCTCCCAGCTGGGGGTGTGGTGGAGACCGAGGAGAGGTTGTAGGCTGGTTTTAATGGTTTCAAATTACCAAGCCCTGGTGTCTGAATTCCTTGAGGGAGGGATTCCAGCTGAGCTGGGCTTCACCCCTCCCCTGGGGAAGGCACAGGTTCCAGACAAGCCCTCAAGCGAGCTTGTTTGTGCCTATGCCTGGGGCAATTGCAGCCTGAGATACCCTGCCATTGTATCCAAAGGCAGTCAAGCCTGGTAGAAACACAGCCACAGAAACCTCTGTTTCCTTTTATTTTCTTTTTCCAACAGCCCTGCCCCCTTGGCACTGGGGCAAAAATGAGCAACCTCCGCTTTGACCAGGTTCACCTGTGCTGGGGGCCTATTTTTAGTAGTCAGAATTTGTTAATTAATTCCACAATTGGCATTTGGTTGGGCTCAGCCCCTGCTGCTGGTAAAGTCTCTTTCCTTTCCCCTCTGGGAAGCAGCCTGTGGGGGAGGGGCACCAGCCACCATGGCTTGGGTAACTCATGGTTCTGGGGGGGCTTGCAACCAGTCCAGCTGGTCCAGGCTGGGGTATGCTGTGTGTCCGGTCACTGACATGGCCCCAGGAGCTGTTTTACTGTTTCTGGTTATTTAGTAGTTGTTCTGTTTATTTAGTTGTTATTTAGTAGTTGATGTTTTCCTGTTAAATAAAACACACACATTGCTAAGCTGCCATCTTGGCCCAGAAGTCCTGGCTCTCACTGTTTTGATTCTTGACTCTATTTGAACTCTCTTTGTCACTGATACTTTATTAGTTACACTTCTTTTCCCACTTTTGGTCAGGATGGAATTGCAGATCCCATAGTGCCAGGGCCAGATTCATCCACTAGAGGTTGTTTTCGGGTGGCAGGAATGGTTTTGATTGGGGTTTGTCTAACTATGATAGGTAGCAATATCTAGGTGAAGCTTGGGTAAGAGTAGCTTCCAGAGTAGCATCTCGACTCTATTCTAACTCTCTCAGTCACTGATACCTTATTTGTTATACTTCTTTTTCCCTTTTTGGTCAGGATAGCATTGTTGAACCATGGCACCAGGGCCAGGCTCGATCCCTGGGAGTCATCTCCCATGCCACCAGGGAGACTTTCATCCCTGGTTATCATGTCTTTCATAGCAGGGGAGGGCAATGGCTTCACTCGCAGAGTTGGGCTCAGAGAGAGAAAGGCCACATCTGAGAAACAAGAGGTCCTCTGGAGGAGACTCTTAGGCATACCTATAGATAGGCTAAGCTTCTCTGCTACGTATATAAAGCTTCACAAGAGCAAGAGTCAAGATCAAGGGTTTGTCTTATTGAATTGGATGTCCCTAATGTTTGACACAATATCTATGGTTTTCCTGGTGGTAAAGTTTAATAGTTCCATATTTTTTCCTCCCACCCCTCAAGGAAATTTGCCAATACTTGTTAATTATCTGCTTAATATATTCTAGGATGTATCCAGGCATTATATTAAGCTATATAGGATTAAAGGCACACATTCTTATTCTGGGCTCCCTGTGTTTGGATTATTCAAATGATCTATCCACATAGGTTGAATTAGATTATGTCCTACAGAAAATTTAGGTTTTGGTCAAAATAAACCTTTCTTCCTTTTGTCTCAAAGAGTAGGTAAAGTTCTAAAACACAGGCAATATCTTCCTTACCTCTATATTCTGAATTACCTTAATCCCGACCTGGTTGGCTTTTTGTTCTTATCTCTAAATCCCAGATTATACATATATAAAATTGCCCCTCAAAATCAATAAATAACAATTACTACTCTGGGCTAAATGTGACTGCTATTAAAATTTACAATCTAGGCCCTAGTTTTCTTATATATATTTTCTAAATGAGATCATACAATATTTACTTTTTTGTTTCTGGTTTATTTTGCCTCTCCAAATGTCCCATAGGTTCAATTGCATCATTGCATGCCTCACAACTTTGTTCCTTTTTGTAGCAGCACAGTATTCAGTTACATGTATATGCCATTGTTCACCAATCTACTTCTCAGTCAGTGCATATTACAGCCACCTCCATCTACTGGGACTCATGTATAAGGTCGAAAGTCAACTGTCCATCAATTTTAGATGATTTCATTGTTTCCAAGAGAAAGATAGCCAATAAACACACCCTCACCAAATAGAAAATCCAAACCTCCCCCTAACTCTTGTCCCTCCCCCGATTATGTACCGTGGGTATTGCTGTGGTATTGTTGATGTTTTCCTGTCAAATATAGCCCATACCATACAACAGCATTATCCCCCCATGCCCCCAAATTATACAGTCTTTGTACAAGATTCATAACTTTGCAGTAGTTCATGCAAGAACTTATTTATATTTATAGTGTTAATCGGTGGGACACATGAATCTCTACAATCCCTTTCAATTATTTTCACCTTCAATATGGTAACATTACTTATAGACCCACTAGTGAACTGCCTTCACTTCTCTCTATTCCCTTACACTTGAGTTCAACCTCATTAGCTAACTGTTTACCCATCTCAAGCTTCTGAGTATCTCTAGGTCCCCTATATTCTTTATTATAAGCCTCCGATTTTACCTTTACCATGGTCATAAAAGTGGAGTCATACAGTAGCTATCCTTTTGTGTTTGGCTTATTTCACTCAGCATTATGTCCTCAAGGCTCATCTATCTTGTAATGTGCTTCAGGACATCATTTTGTCTTACTGCTGCATAGTATTCCATCATGTGTATATACCACATTTTGTTAATCCACTATTCTGTTGATGGGCACTTGGATTATTTCCATCTTTTAGAAATGGTGAAAAGTGCTACTATGAACATTGGTGTGCAAATCTCTGTGTCACTGCTCTCAGCTCTTCTGGGTATATACAGAGTAGTGGCATTGCTGGATCATAGGACAACTCGATATTTAGTTTTCCGAGGAGCCATCAAACTCTCTTCAATAGGGGCTGTACGATTATACATCCCCACCAGCAGTGCATAAGTGTCTCAGTATCTCCATATCCTTTCTGGTTTGTAGTTTCCTGTTTGTTTAATAGCAGCCATTCTTTTAGGTGTGATGGGGGTATTTCATTGTAGTCTTGATCTGCATTTCCCTTATAGCTAAGGAAAATGAGCATCTCTTCCTGTGTTTTTTTAGCCATCTGTATTTGCTCTGGAGTAAAATACCTATTCATATCTTTAGCCCACTTTATAATTGGTTTGCTTGTTCTTTTCGTTGTATTCAGGATATCAAACCTTTATCTGATATGTGATTTCCAAATATTTTCTCCCATTGAGTTGGCTGCCTCTTCACCTTTTTGACAATATCTTTTTTTTTTTTTTAATTTGCATATGGGCAGGAGGCACCAGGGATCGAAC
>PVIY010034169.1:0-28183 GCA_004026745.1 Myrmecophaga tridactyla
TTTTTTCATTTGTTCCCCCTATTATTTATTTTTATTCCATATGTTCTACTCTTTTGTTGATATAGTAGCTGAAAGGAGCATCAGACACAAGGTTTCCACATTCGCAGAGTCTCATTGTGATAGCTATATCATTGTTCAGTCATCATCAAGAAACATGGCTACTGGAACACAGCTCTACATTATCAGGCAGTTCCCTTCATGCCATCTTTTTAATTGGCATTTTTTGCCATCAGACCCAAGTTTAATTTTTACAATAAGTATAACCTCCTGACCTAGCTCTCTAAAATGTCAGTATATACTCCACTTCTCTTTACACTGTTATTCTCTCCATAGTTAATATATCACAATTACTATTTACTTTATATCTCAACTTATAGTGAAAATACCTGGAGAATAGTAACCTAATAATTTATTTATCTGCTGTATACTGAGTTCCTGAGAAGTTGTCAATTGAAAATATTCACATATATTTGTTAAATAAATGGTAATTTAATATCCTCAAACACAAATATGAAAACAAAGATGCCACAAACAAATTAAAACCAAATAACATACAGTCTATTTCTATCTAACTAATACTATCTCTAGATTTTTACTCCTCAGGTTTAGCATCCAAGTCTTATTCAAAATTACCAATAAACCTGGACTATCCCTTCCCTTCTATTACTCCTCTAAACATGCAGGCTTCATCTCCTCTCCTTGTGACTTTTGACATCATTTCCTTTGTAGGTATCATTGATCTTTTTTCTTCCAATCCTACTCCATTCTAGACACTAGCAAATTTTTCCAAAGTACTAAAATACTGTTTTCATGTCTGGCATCAGGGTGACTAAATCATAAGAGATATGAGAAATAGGAGGGTAAGCCATTATTTCAGCCACAGGTAAAACATGAAATGCCTGTAGTATAACAATGAAGATCCTAGGATTCAGACAAAATCTTGCTTTCCAGTTTTCAAATGCTGCCAAAAGACATCCTACAGAAGTAATTCACACAAAAGTTGATATTTTTTTTGGCAAAAAAGAAAATTTATTGAGAATAAAGCATCTCCCCAATTGTAAAAATTATAGGTGAAAGGGAGAATCACACAGAAAGGGAGAAAAAGCCACCATTGGGTAATACTGAGAGGGAGCAATGCAGCCTCTTGCCACATATATGCAATTCTAAGATCAGTACTTAGAGGTACAGCTCAGTCAAGCATGCAGCTCGGTGAATATAGAAATCTTGGGTTACAGGGCATCAAAATTATCCCTAAAAGTATCATGTCAAAAGCGAATGGTGCTCAGATAGTGATGTTCTAGCAGCAAGAAGAATAACACCTCCTGTAGCAGCAATAGGGCCAGTAGCCACAGCATCCATAGCCACAGTCACTTCCATAGCCACAGCCATAGCGAGAGCCATATCCACAACCACAACCATATCCACAGCCACAGCCACAGCCACAGCCACAGCAAGAGCCACAGCCGGAGCCACAGCCGGAACCGCAGGAGTTGCCGTTGTAGTTACCACACATGTTCTCAAGATGAGGGATTGCACGTGGGCTGCACGAGGGCAGTTTTGAAGCGATGTCTTCTTCTTCCTGAAAACTATATATAGTGTCTGAAATTGGAAGAGCATACCAACCTTCTCTGATTTGGCCAGCAAGTATTAAAATTACTAGTACCAGGTGTTGGTGACAGTAATCGTTTACTAAAAACTAACCCATTATTTTGGAGATTCCAGTTTTGTTGAGACCACCATTTTAAAAAAAAACTGTCATTTTAATTGTATCACCTAAAAAGTTTCTTAATTGTGTCATGTGTACAAAAGTGTAACAGATGTACATTCCCAAAGGTCCTATCACTAGTAAAAGAACCTTATATAACAAGGCTTTGAGGACATGTAAAGAAATTGTGCACCTTTTCCATTTTCCTCCTACCTCAACTGGAATAAAGAAAGGAATATTCTTATCTCTTTCTTGAACAATTGCAACTACTTGCCATGCTTCTCAAACCCATTGTATACTTCCCCACTGCTCACCAGGGCACACCTCTCCTCAAAGTTCAAAAAACAGTTCATCTGATAGTTCATATCTGAGGATCTCCCTATGGTCTTGATTTTTTTTCATGGATGTGGAAACAAGGTGCTGTGTGCAACGGATTATTTTCTTACCATTCTTCTTTCCCTATAGAATGCAAGACAATATTCTTAGGAGACAGGGAAGTCTTCCATTTTTCCCCATTTTTTGCAGGTGTAGAAATAACTGGGTTGTGAAGATTCTTAAAGAATAATAAACTTCATTTGGATGAGGAAGCAGAGAACCTCAATTAGTCCAGAAACTTCTGTGGTGCAGATTTTACCTGACTTTGGCATTATGACAGTCAGGTAGATTCCTAGAATTTAGTAAACCCTCATGTTCCTTTCTCATCACTGTTGTTCCCTGCACATTTAGCTCCCAAACTAAAGGAGAATGGATGAATATTAGGAGGCTGATATCAAAGCCCACCTTCAACTTCTTACACTTTCATGGCACAAAGTAGCTCAGAAATTACTTTTTATTTCTCCTGTGAAAATATATATATTTCACTCTGCTAGTCAAAGATTTCAAATGTACTCTTTTACCAAAAGTTCTCAATGTTTTACAAAAACTTTCATCACAATTTTGGAAATAAAATGTTTTCCCTTCCTTTCCACTAATCCACTCTACTATACTTTAATCTTTACAAAATAGAAAAGTAACATGTGAACTTTCTTCCTTCTCCCACTAATATTTCCCTTGCCTCCCCTCAATTCTGTGCTAATAGCTGCATTTATACATCAACACTCAGACCTGCTATCGCTTCCTACAGGATGCCTTCTCTCACTTATCACAGAAGATGGGGAAATGAACAACCATGTCAGGCACTGCACCCACAGCTGGCCAGGATCCAAGATAGCTATATCCCTATAATCTATGTTGGAGTTCTAATACCACATTTAAACAGAAAAATGTCAGCACAAATGCATTTAACCACAAATCTTCATTCAGTTAAATATTTAGTCTTAACTCAACCATCCCAGAATCCATGATTTTTCTTCATTGGGTTTTTCCAAATTCCATAATTAATTTTACAATAAAAATGCCTACCTACCCAATTTTGTTATTGTCCTTGATAGTTATTCCTTGGACACCTCAGATAAATTTCATTGATATTGAGCATAAGCCATAGGCAAAGTGCTGTCTTGGGAACTGGAAGTTTGCATAGGTAAATCATACAAGGTTTTTCAGCTACCTGTACAATTCAGTCTACCAAAAGAAGGGCATCTATTCCTCCTATCAGCCATGTAACTTTTTATAACCTCATTTCAGTTACACTACAAGAAAGTCAGAAGCAATGCCACCATTGTTGTTTCTATACCAGTGGAACTCTACTAGGGCCAACTTTTGTCCTCCTGAAGACATTGCCCCTGTCCACAACAAAGAAGTACCCAGTTGGAGATATCAGTAGTACCAAAGTTTGGAATCTCTGTGTTGAGGATTAGAAAAAGTTCCCCATAAAAGTCATATTCAAGAGTAAACCTTCATATGAGGTGTGAACCCATTTGTAAACAAGAACTTTGAATATGATTAGCTTAGTTGAGGTCAAACTGAATGAGAGTTGCCTTTTCCATAATGACTGAAGTCCTTATAAGGAGACAGTGATCAGGAAGAGACAGAGGAAGAGAAAGAGAGAAGATCACCAAGTGACTAGTCAGACTGAGTCAAAACCAGGATGCTGCAGACTAAAAGAAAACATAGCCTAATGACCCCTTGTTGTCATGGTCTAGTGACCCCTTGTTGTTGTAATCCTCACCTCCAAAACTGTGAGTCAATTAAATTCCTGTTATATACACTGACTATTCTATGGTATTTGTGATAGTAGCCCTTACAAACTAAGAGAGTCTACTTCTAGAAATATGCTTCTATTTCTAGTTGTTCAACCTCAAACATACCTTTTCTTCACAAAATCCTACCTTTCTACCAACAAAAAATGTATTCAAAATAAAAACAGGAAGGAAAAATAGATGATAAAGACTGAGATGGTATAATCTAGGAATACCTAGAGTGTACAATGATTGTGACTAAACGTACAAATTAAAAAACGTTTTTGCGTGAGGAAGATCAACGGAATGTCAATATTGCAGGGTGTTGAAAATGGTTGGTCATTCATATTTTAAAACTTCAACTTCTGTGTGAGACTAAAGCAAAAAATGTTTACTTGGTACAAAATTTGTATTTTGACTAGTGCATTTTCTAATATAACATATATGGACAGGTTAATTGAACACCATAAGTACATGGAACCTTGAATAGGGCATGAGATTTTGTAGGTTTGTCCAGTGTGATGCCCTGATAAATACCAGAGTGATCTGAACAGTGAATAAAAAAGTATTTACAAAGTCCCCTTAGGGGAATGGCGAAAAGGGGGGGGAATTCAACCTCTCCATTGGGAGAATTCCTGATAGTCTCACAAGCAGTGGGGACAACCAAATCAATAGGCTGAGCTCTCAATCTTGGGGTTTGTTCATATGAAATTTACCCCACAAAGGATAGGCTAAGCCTACTTAAAATTAGGCTTAGGAGTCACTCCCAGAGAACTTCTTTTATTGCTCAGATGTGGCCTATCTCTCCCTCAACCAATAAGGCAAGCAAACTCACTGCCCTCCCCATCTCTACATGGGACATGACTCCCAGGGGTGTAAACCTCCCTGGCAATATGGGACAGAAATCCTAGAATGAGCTGGGACTCAGCATCAAGGAATTGAGAAAACCTTCTCAGCTGAAAGTGGGAAGAGAGAAATGAGACAAAATAAAATGTCAGTGGCTGAGAGATTTCAAACAGAGTCGAGAGGTTATCCTGGAGGTTATTGTTATGCATTATATAGATATCCCCTTTTTAGTTTGAGGTGTGTTAGAAAGGCTAGAGGGAAGTGCCTGAAACTGTAGAGCTGTCTTCCAATAGCCATGTTTCTTAAAGATAAATGGATAATGATACAGCTTTTGCAATGTGACTGTGTGATTGTGAAAACCTTGTGTCTGATGCTCCTTTTATCTATGGTATGGACAGATGAGTAAAAAATTTGGATTAAAAATAAACAAATATTAGGGGGAACAAATGTTAAAACAAATTGAGTAGATTGAAATGCTAGTGATCAGTGAAAGGGAGTGGTAATTGGGTGTCAAAAAAAATGGGGGAACAAAGGTTAAAATACATTGGGTAGATGGAAATAAAACTCATCGATGAGAGGAAGGGGTAAGGGGTATGGTATGTATGAGTTTTTCTTTTTTCTTTTTATTTCTTCTTCTGCAGTGATGTAAATATTCTAAAAAATGATCATGGTGATGAATATACTACTATGTGATGGTATTGTGAGCCATGATTGTACACCATGTATGGAATGTTTGTATGTTAAGAATGTTGTGTTTGTATGCTGTTTTGGTTTGTCAATTTAAAAAAATTTAAAAGTTAAATTTAAAAAAAATGAGGGACAGACACTTACCCCTATGCTACTGCCTCACTCCTGAGTGCCAAATCACTCCTCAACCTCCAAAAGCACAGGGGGAGGGCAGCAGTAAGTGGCGAAAATAAATAAATAAATAAAAATAAAAACAGAAAGTGAAAGAGTGAGATTTTCTTTTCCTTACCTTACTCATGTAAATTTTATTTAAATCAGCATGTTCAGAATCAGGTAGGGCTCTAAACTTTAAAATTAGTTTCTATATAAGAGGCTTCTATCAAAGATGGAATATAACAAAAAACAGGAATATATTGCTTCTACTGGATACTCAATTTTGATAACAAAGAAATGAGTGTTGGTCCATTACTTTATTGAAAGGCTTCGACAGGTATTTCTACAAAGTTGCTGACTTCATTCACAGAAGCTTTCATTATTAGAGAATTTACTTACATGGAGGAATTTTCCTACTGACAATTATTTTAAATCTTTTTCTTATCTGGGTGCCTGGTCTAATCTAATAATTTTCTGTAGGTTTTTTTTTTAAATAGGGAAAT
The DNA here is from genome assembly GCA_004026745.1 of Myrmecophaga tridactyla. NCBI lineage: Eukaryota > Metazoa > Chordata > Mammalia > Pilosa > Myrmecophagidae > Myrmecophaga > Myrmecophaga tridactyla. The sequence goes on from PVIY010034169.1 coordinate 6,012, forward strand.
AGAAAATTAATCAGCATTCCATTTGTTCCCATTGATTTCATGCCTTTATGTCCTTCTTGAAATTCAAAACTCTAGATTCCTCTTCACAAATTCCTTGAAATAGACACTGTGCCTTTCATTATCACTGCCAACACTTGCCTTTAGGCTACAATGCCCTAGATTACTGAAATTAACCTTCTAACCAGATATCACTGTTTCTAATACCCTTCCGTTCAGATCTCTGGATACTGGCTCATCCATGCAAAAACAATTTTGATTCTGCACACTCTGGATAACTGGGTCTGTGTACAATGACTTGGACATAATTTTCACTCAATCATATTTTTCCAATAAAAAATGGATAGATTAAGTTAAACACAAATTCTTAGCCCAAATTCACTTAGCTCAGAGTAGATCCTTGAGCATAGCCTTACTCTAGTAGTGACTTTGATGACAGGGGCATCTTCCTTCTTCTTTGCCATTTTGTAGAGTTCCTAGCCACCAAGAACACTGGAGAATCAGAATTTATAGATATACATGATCCATATCATATCATGGATATGTTCAATGACTCCTTTAATTTTTGATTGAAGCATGATTACTACTGAATCTGAAAAGGCTATTTTTCGGTGGTAGGGTAAGTTTTAATGTGAAAGTTCTGGTTGGTTAGACGAAGAAAGTCACTAAGGCAAAACACAACAAACATCAGGTGCTCCACATTCAGAAAGCCAGGCAGGCAGCAAGACAAGACTAGAAATCCATTGTCATAGCTGCCCTCATCCAAAGAGAGCCCAAGAGACGCAATGAGCTTTACTTGTTTCCAACTGAAGCAGTGTGAAACCACTCAACCACACCCAGAAATTTATGAACTTGCTCATCAACTTCACACTTCCTATTATCCTTTCATTCTATCTGTGTAACTGGCATTTTTTACTGCCAGGTCCCAGTACAAATTTCATAATACAGTATAACTCCCTGACCTATCTCTCTAAAACTTCAGTATATACTCTACTTCTCATTACGTTTTATTCTGCCCATACAATTGTCTCAAATGTTTTTATCTCAATCACTTTTTACTTTTTATCTCTACTTATCAATGCAAGCATCTGGAGAACAGTAACCTATGAAGTTTTTCTTTTTTGCAGCTGAATACTGAGTGTCTGAGATGCTGTCTATTGAAAATATTCACATTTATTTGCTGCATAAATGAATAAATTAATATTGTCAACCACAAAAATGAAAACAAAGATGCCAAAAACTAAACCAAAACTAGATGGCAAAAAAAAAAAAAACACAACTAGATGGCATAGAATTCATTTCTTTTCTAACTTAAATTTCTTTAGGTTTTTACTCCTCATGTGTAGCACCCAAATCTTATTTTAACTTAATAGTAAATAAGTAAATGGACTTATCCCTTCCATTCCATTTCTCCTTTAAATACTCAGGCTATCCTTGTGACTTTTGGCATAACCTCCTTTATAAGTGTCATTCCACTTCTTTTTTCCAGCCTAACTTTATTCTAGACATTGGCACTTTTTCCAAAGCACAGTTCTGAAATATGATTTTGTTCCTGGATATATGGGCACCTGACTAGGAGAGAAATGAGAAACAGATGAATAAGCAATTCTTTCAGATACAAGTAAGAGAAGAAATGCTTATATTATATCGATGAAGAACTTAAGGTTCAAATAAAACATTGCTTGCCCAATTTTCAAATGCTGGCATAATACCTCAAGACATAAGTAATTCACAAGAAAGTAGGCAAAATATTTTTTAGCAAAAAAAGAACAATTTTCATTGGGAACAAGGGATCTCCCAACTGTAGTATATTACACTCGAAAGGAAGAATCAGAAATAAAGAGAAAATAAGCTACCATTGGAAAATAATGAGAGAAAGCCATGCAGCCATACTCAACATGTACGCAATTCCAAGATGAGTCCTTAAAGTTACATTTTCAGTCAAGGATGCATTTCTTTGGATATGGAAATCTTGGAGTACAGGGCCTAGCATCAGAATTATCTCTGGAAGTGTCATTTCAAAAGCAAATAGTGATGCTCTAGCAGCAGGAAGAATAACATCTTCTTTAGCAATAGGGCCAGTGAAACCACATCCATAGCCAAAGCCAGGGCCGTATCCACAGACAGAGCCCCAGCCGTAACCATTTCCATAGCCACAGAAGCTGTTGTAGTAGTTACAACACATGTTCTCAAGATGAGAGATTTCATGCAGGTTGCACCAGGATAGTTCTGAAGTGTTGTTTTCTTCCCTGAGACCTTTATATATTGTCAGAAATTAGCAGATCACCCCATTCCTTCTCTGACTTGGCCAGCAAATATTTAAACTTTTATGTGCCAGTCTGCTGACATTAGATGTTTTCTTCAAATGAATCCATTATTTTGGAGACTACAGTTTTAATAAAGCATCATCTTAACTTGCTCAACAAAGAATTGTCTTAATTGAATCATGTGGTTAAAAGCATAACTGATAATCCTTTCCCAAACCTCATATCACTATTTGTATAATCTTATAAAACAAGGCTGTAGGGGTAGCATAGAAATTTTGCACTTATTTCTCTTTCCTCTTTCCTAAAATGGAAGCGGAAGGGTATGCTCTCGTCTCTTTCTTTAATCATTGCAACTACCATCCATGCCTCTCACACCCACCCTGTACTTCACTAGTTCACCCTTTCACCTCTCCTCAAAGTCAAGAAACAGTTCAACGTCTGAGAATTTCAAGCCAAGGACACCAGCTGGTCTTTTGTTTCTTATGGTGGTGAAAACAGTATGCTATATGTAAGTGATTCTTTTTCTTAGATTTCTTCTTTCCACATACCAAGGAAACTGATATCCTTAAGAGGCAGAGACACCTGCTTTCTCCCATAGTTTTTGGAATTAAACGAATAATTAGGATGTGGAGACTCTTAAAGCCTAACCAACAAAATGTGGATGAGGAACAGAAAACCTCAGTTATCCCAGAAACTTAAGCTATTTTCTCCAATGCAGATTGTATCTGAGTTTTGCATTATGATATATGGGTACATTCCTATATTTTAATAAAACATTATTTTCTTCTCTCATCAGTACTATTCCTTGCACATTCAGCTTACAGGCTGAAGGAAAGTGGTTGACATTTGTATGCCAATGTCAAAAACCCACCTTCCACCTCCATCACTTTAATCGCACAAAATAATATATAAATAAGTTTTGTCCTGTAGCTATATGTACATTTCACTCTACTCTTCAAAGTTTTCAAAATTACCCTTTACCAAAAGTTCTCAATCTGGGCAGGCCATGGTGACTCAGCAGGCAGAGTTCTTGCCTGCCATGCTGGAGACCCGGGTTCAATTCCTGGTGCCTCCCCATGCAAAAAAAAAAAAGTTCTCAATCTTTAAAAAAAAAATTCATCATGATTTTAGAAGTATGGTTTTCCTTTCTTCTCAATAATTTAATCGACCACTCAATCTTTTCAATGTAAAAAAAGGAATATGGAATCTTTCCTTCTGGCACAATATTTTTCTTGCTATTCTTAATTCTTAGCTAATAACCTTTTATTTGTGCATCAAAACTCAGATCTGCCATCACTTCCTTCAGGTGTGCCTGCTCTCACTGCCATGGCAATATGTGGAGGGATGAAAAACATGTCAGGCTCCCCCACCTACAGCTTGCCAGTACCCCAGAAACCCAGTCTCCCTAAAATCTACTTGTAGAGTTCTAATATCACATTTAAGTCATATACTGTAACCACAAATACACTTAGCTCCATTTCCTCTTTCAATCAAAATAATCAATTTTCACTCAAACATCCCAGTATCCAAGATTTGCTTAATTGGGTTTTATCCATGTCCATAAGAAATTTAACAATAATAATACCTACTTACTCAATTTTTTATTTGCCTTGCTAGGGATTCTGTGGATTTCGAAGCTGCATTTCATTTACACTGAGCACAAGCCACATGACAAAGTCCTGTCTTGGGAACTGGAAGTTTGCAAAGATAAATCACAAGGGACTGTTATCTCAGCATCAACCACCTGCTCAAATTAAATGCATCCCCCAAAAGACTGGCATCTAGTCCTCCCACCACATTACCTTTTTACAACCTCACTTAGGGGTCATATTATTTCCACACTATAAGGAAAATAGAAAAACTGAAACTATTGGTATATCAGTGGTCCTGAACCCAGGCAAATGTTGCTGTCCTGGAGGCATCAGACAAGGTCTGGAGAAACTTTTGATTCTCGCTATCAAAATTGTGCCAAGGTAGTGCTACTGGCATCTAGTAGCAGACACCAGAGATGCTGCTAACCATCCTACAATGTACAAAATTACAACAAACAAAGACACCAATAATAAGGAAATATCAATAGTGACAAATCCTAGAACCCCTGTTTGGGGGATTGAACTAAGTTCCCCACAAAGATATGTTCAATTCCTGAGCCGAGGTTCTATGGTTGTGAATCCATTTGTAAGCAGGAATTTGAATATGTTTTTAGTCAAGGTGAGGTCAAGCTGAATGAGGATGAGCCTTTATCCATTAAGACTGAAGTCCTTGTAAGAAGATGAGTGATCAGGAAGAGACAAAGAGGAGACAAAGACAGACAGGTCACCAGGTGATAGAGGCAGACTCTGAGCCACACCAGACTGCTACAGACCGGAAGAAAACATGACCTGTGGATATCTTGCTGTTGGACTCCTAGCCTCCAAAACTGTTAGTCAATAAATTCCTATTATTTAAGTGAACCCTTTCTGTTTACTTGTGATAGCAGCCCTGGCAAACTAAGATATCCTACATCTGTAAAAAGCTTCTCTTGATAGACACTGAATCCAAACATACCAGTTCTTCTCAATCTATACTCAACATACAATGTTGCTACCACCGAACAGGTAGTCAAAAAAAAAAAAATAGAGAGAGAACTATTTTCATTTTCTTATCTTACCTGAATCAATTTTATTTAAATCACCATATTCAGCATCAGATAAACTCTAAACTTTAAAATTATTTTCTACTAAAACAGCCGTGAAACCAAGTTTGAAAGGGAGTTCAAACACAGGAATATCATTCCTTGCACTGGATAATCAAATTTTGACAAGAAAGAAATGAGTGTTGATCAAATACTTTATTGAATGGCTACAGCAGGGATTCTCACAAAGTTGCAGCATTCCTTTTCTATTAACATTTATTATTAGAGACTTTTCCTCCAGTGTGAGGAATTATTCCTTTCGATTTGTTTTCTGATACTGTCACTGCTCTAATCTATTCATTCTGTTGTATTTTATCCTTAACTTTAAGGAAAAAGGAAATCAGTCACCATTCCATCCTTTTTTCCTTTGATTTCTTTACATTTTGTCATACTTGAAATTCAAAACTATAAATTCTACTTCATAAATTCCCTAGAATATAGAATTTACACCCACCATGCGGGAGACCCGGATTCAATTCCTGGCCCATGCACTTCCCAAACAAACGAGCAAATAAACAAATGAAAAACCAAACAAAAACTCAACAATGGTGCTGCAATAAGGGGATTCTCACATGGAAAAAGAATGAAATGTGACCCCCACTATACAGCATACAAAGAAAAAAAAATTCCCTAGAATAGATGCCTTGTCTTATCACTGCCAACACTCACCTTCAGGCTGCAGTGCCCCTAGATTATTGAAATTAATCTTCTATCCAGATTGCATTATTTCTAATATCTTTCCCTTCAGATCTCTGGATAATGGCTCATCAAAGCAAAAAAAAAAAACCTCTATTCTGCACAGCCAGGGTAACCGAATCTGAGTACAGTGTCTGGGACATACTTTGTACGCAATCATATTTTTTCATAAAAATGGATTGTTAAATAAAAATTCTCAGTAAGCCTAAATTATTTCCTGAGCATAGCCTTACTCCAGCACTGACTTGAATGGCAGAGCCATCTTCCTTTGTATGTACCTTGTTATGGGTTTTCCTAATCCCAAGGACCTCAGAGACTCAGACTTTATATAGTGATGCCTGACATGGTTATGAGACAGTGAGTTCATTATTACTGCTGGTTGAACATGGTTGTTACAGAATCTGAAAAGACTTTTTCTCATTATTATTTGAATGTTAAAGTTATGGTTGATTCAATGAGGAAAGGATTTAAATAATGCATCAAGTGTTCCATGTTCAGAAAGTTAAGCAAGCAGCTAGACCAGGTGTGCCGATTTGAAACTATTATGTACCCCAGAAAAGCCATGTTTTAATCCTGATTTAATCTTGTGGGGCCAGGCTTATTGTTTACAGTTGAAAACTCTGATTGGATTGTTTCTATGGAGATGTGACACACTCAGCTGTGAACATGAACCTTTGAATAGTTCCATGGAGATGTAATAAGCCCAATTGTGGGTGTGACCTTTGATTAGATGGAGATGTGACTCCACCCACTCAAGGTGGCCTTGATTAGTTTCCTGTAGTACTTTAAAAGGGGAAACATTTTGGAGAAAGTCCAGAGCCAACAGGACACCTAGATATTTGGAGATGCAGAAAGAAAACACCCTGGGGAAACTGTTTGAAACCAGAAGTCAAAGATGCCAGCCACATACCTTCTCTGCTGACAGAGGTGTTCTAGATGCATCCACCTTTCTTGAATCAAAGTATCTTTCCCTGATGCCTTAGTTTGGGCATTATTATGGCCTTAGAACTTCAAATTTGTAACATAATAAATTCTCTTCTTAAAAGCTGTTCCAGGGCGGCTGCTGTGGCTCAGCAGGCAGATCTCCGACCTGCAGTGCTGGAGGTCTGGAGTTCGATCCCTGGTGCCTCCTGCCCATATGCAAATTTTTAAAAAAAAGCTGTTCCATTTCTGTATATTGCATTCCAGCAGCTATTAGCAAACCAAAACACCAGGTTTTTCATCCATTGTCATATCTGTCTCCATCCAAAGAAAGCCTCACTGAGGCACTGGGCCTTGCTAGTGAAAAAGTGTCACACCATCTGACCATCCTTAGATCTTAATGAATGTGCTTATCTTTTTGCACTTGCAACTATCTTTTTGAATCTTTGTAACTAGAATCTTTTTAGCATCAGATCTCAGTTCAAATATCACAATTTCAAAAAACTTCATGACCCATATCTTGAATACTTCAGTACATACTCTCATTAATTTTAAACTGTTTTAATCCCTCCATAATAAATGTCTCAAAGTGAATATGTAATACTTAGATTTTACTTTTTATCTCTACATGTTCAATATAAACACTTGGGGGACAGTAACCAATTCAGATTTTTTTTCAGCTGTGTGCTCAGTGTCTGAGATGCTGCCCTTGTAAATATTCATATATATTTGTTGAATAAGAGAATAAATCAATTTTCTTAGTCTCAAAATATGTATGCAAATATGCCTGAAATTAAATAAAATTTAGGTGACATGATAGTATTTCTCTTCTAACTTATATTTCCTTTGGTTTTTTTCCTTATGCTCAACACCCAAGTAGGATCCTACCTTATCAATAGCCATAGTTCATCTTTTCAATTTCTTGATTCCTTAAAAGACTCAGACCTCATCTCCCATCCTCGTGTACTTTCTCATAAGCTCTCATAGCCTCCTGAATAGGTTACATTCTTCCACTATTATCCCTACTAAATCCACTCTAGTCACTAGTGCCATTTCCAAAATCCAATCTCTGTGATTGGTGTTTGGGTATTTATGTGTGTTTTAGTTTGCTAAAGTTGCTGGAATGCAATATACAAGGAATGGAATGGCTTTTAAAAAGGGGATTTATTATGTCTCAAGTTTACAGTTCCAAGGCCATAGAAATGTCCAAACTAAGGCATCCAGAGAAAGATACCTTAACGCCAATGAAAGGGCCACTGACATTCAGGAGTTCTCTCACAACCGGAAGGCACATGGCAATGTCTGCTAGCTTTTTCTACTTCAAAGTACTTCCCCAGGGGCATTTTCCTTCTGCATCACCAAAGGTCTCTGACTGTGAACTTTCTCAGAAATAAAGCTTTTTCCAAAATGGTTTCCTCTTACAGGACTCCAGTAAGCAACCTCATGGTGAGTGGGTGGAAACACATCTCCATGGAGACCAACTAATCAAAAGTTATCATCCACATACCCTCTCAACCACTGGGACTCCCAACAAAAGCCCTGGATTTGGGGCTTGCCCTTATGAAATTCATTTCTGTAGGGGAGGATTTAAGACTAACCTATAACAAAGGCTATGGGTTGCTTCCAAGAAGGCTCTTTGTTGCTCAGATGTGGCCTCTCTCTCTCTCTCTCTAAATCCAGCTCTGTAAGGAAAATCCTTGTCCTCCCCCTTACATGGTATAAGCCATTCAGGAGTGAAAATCAACCTGACAACGTGGAGTGTGACTACAGTGGATGAGTCTGGCCCTGGCGCCAGGGGGTTGACAACACCTTCCTGATCGAAAGGGGGAAAAGAAGTATAATAAAATAAGGCTCAGTGGCCAAGAGAGATCAAATGGAGTCAAGAAGCTATTCTAGATGCTGCTCTTATGCTAGCTTTCAGTTAGATAGTGCTAATTGCCATGGTTTGCTAAACCCCAATCAATATCACACCTGTTGAGTCTTAAGAACATCTAGGGCATGAACTGAACCTCTGTAAAGGCTGCATGCACTAGGTTTGCCTTCCTGGAACATATAATTCCCAGAGAGTTCCTAAGTCAGATAAATCCTGAAATTTAGAGGGTCCAACCTCTCCAAGATTATCAATTAATTGCATTCCCCATCCTTTAGTGTGGACACCCTTTCTCAATATGAAAGAGTCAGAACAGGTATTGCCCAAAGATCCCTATAGATTAGGAGAAGGATTAAAGAAGAAGGAGGGTGTATAAAAGAGAAAATAGGATTTAACAAATGAGTATGACTGCTGATTTACCATATTAATATTCCTTTTAGCTTCCAGTGTTTTGGAGCAGCTAGAAGGAAAAATCTGAGATGATGTGAATGGTAGATCATGCAAAATCTGGGATCTGTTGTATAACTATGTGTTGAAATCTTCTTTGAAAATTATTGCTTTTTCCTTATTTTGCTTTGTATATATGTTATATTTTACAATGTAAAAGTTTTTTTTAAGTTACCACCCACAGTTGGGTGGGTCACATCTCCATGGAAACAATAAAAAGATTCCCACCCAACAATATTGAATGAGGATTAAAGAACATGGCTTTTCTGGGGTACATGACAATTTCAAACCCACACAGTGTGCCTGACCATAAGGGAGATGATAAATAGGTAGAGAAGACTTTATTTATGATACAGCATAAGAAATGATTATACCATATCAGTGAAGAACATAAGGTTCAGCCAACATATTGCTTGTCCAATTTTCAGAAGCTGCCATAACACTTCAAATATGAGTAATTTATGTGACAGTACACAGTGACTTGTTATAAGCAAAGAAAGGTTTTTATTGAGAATAAGGGATATACCCAACTATAGTATATTATAGTCAAAAGAGAGAAGCAGAAATTAATGGACAATAATGAGAGTCATCATGCAGCCCCTGCCCAAATCGTGCCATCCTAAGACATACATGCCATTCTAGAAATACAGCTCAGTCGAGTCTGCAATTCTTTGGATATAGAAATCTTGGGTTTCAGGGCCTAGAATCAGACTTATCCTTAGAGTGTCATTTCAAAAGCAAACAGTGCTCAGATGTTAATGATCTAGCAGCAAGAAGAATAACATCTTCTGTAGCAGCAAGAGGGCCGGTAGCCCCACCATCCATAGCCACAGCCTGAGCCGTATCCACAGCCACAGCCGCTTCCATAGCCACAGCCATAGCGAGAGCCGCATCCACAGCCGGAGCCACAGCCGTATCCACAGCCAGAGCCACAGCCGTATCCACAGCCAGAGCCACAGCCGTATCCACAGCCACAGCCAGAGCCATATCCACAGCCAGAGCCACAGCCCTTTCTACAGCCATAGCCGGTTCCATATCCACAGCCATAGCCGGTTCCACAGCCACAGCCATAATAGGAGCCACAGCCACAGCCGGAGCCGCAGCCGGAGCCACAGGAGTTGCTGTAGTAGTTACAACACATGTTCTCAAGATGAGGGATTGCACCTGGTTTGCGGGAGGAAGGTTCTGAAGTGTTGCTGTCTTCTTCCTCCCTGAGGCCTTTATATATTGTCAGAAATTGGCATCGCATGCCTTTCCTTCTCTGACTTGGCCAGCAAATATTTAAACTGTATCATACCAGTCACTGAGAACAATAATAGTTTGCTTTAAATAAACCCATTATCTTTTCGACTCCAGTTTTGTTTGCAGAGCATCATCTTAATTTGCTCTGCCAAAGAATTGTCTAAATTAAATCATGTGCCCCAAAGTATAATTTGTTTCCATTTCTCAAACCTCCTATTCACTATTTATATGGTGATATAGTAAGGCTTTGTGGGGATATGGGAACATTGTATCCCTTCTCCTAAAAAGGAAATCAGAAGTGAATACTCCTATCTCTTTCTTGAACCATTGTAACCACTTGCCACACTTCTCACAGCCAGCCTGCACTTCCTCATTTCACACTTTCATAACTCTCCTCAAAAATTATGAAACAATTCAACATCTGAGAATTCAAAACCAAAGGCATTATATGTGCATTTCAGTCTAATACTCAAAATTTTCAAAATTACTCATTTATCAAAAGTTCTCAATCTTTGGCAAAAGTTTTCATCATTATTATGGAAATGCAATGTTTTTCATTTCTTCTACTAACCCTCTCTACAGCACTAAGTTTTTTCAACATAAAAAGACAAATATGAATATCATTCCTTTTGCTACTAATATTTTTCTTATTACCCTCCATTCTTAGCTAAATACCTACTATTTATACATCAAAACGCAGATCTGTCATCACTTCCCTCAGGATGCCTTCTTCCACTGCTATTGCAGAATGTGAAGGTATGTGAAACAATGTCAAGCTCCCTTACCCACAGCTTGCTAGAATCACAAAACAGGATCACATATCCACTCACCTACATCCCTTCTTCCAACCAAAATCTTCAGTTTTTACTCAACCAACACAAAATCCATGATTTTTCTTCATAAGGTTTTTCCCATCTCCAAAATTAATTTTACAATAATAATACCTACCTACCTACTTAATTTTTTGTTTGCCTTGTTAGGCATCCTAGCAAACCTCAGCTGAAATTCACAGATACTGGTCACAAGCCACAGGCAAAATGCTACCTTGGGAACTGAAAGTTTATAAAGGTAAATCATGTGGGGTACTTGTCTCAGTATCAACCACCTGCTTAAATCAAGTGTATCTTCTAAAAGAAGGGAATGAAGTCCTCCCTTCAGAACCCCATTACCTTTTTGCAGATTCACTTTAAGGGTCATCTTATTTTCACACTACAAGAAAAGTAGAAACAGTACAGCTACTGGTGCATCTATAATAGTGGTTTTGAAGACATCAGGCAATGTCTGGAGAAATTTTTGATTCACACAATTAAATTTGTGCTTTGTAGTGCTGCTGGAATCTAGTAACAGACACCAGAGATGCTGCTAACCATTCTATGATGCACAAAGTAACAGAGACCCCCAACCACCAACTTTGATATATCCATTTGGAAATATCAGTAATGCCCAAACCTGGAAACTCTGTGTGGGGGATTGAATCAAGTGGCCAACATAAAACATGTTCCACAACTAATCCCTGATGGTCATGTAGGTGTAAACCCATCTGTAAACATGAACTTTGAATGTGTTATTAGTTAAGGAGAGGCCAAACTGAATGAGGGTGTGCCTGGATCCTTTATGCCTGGAGTTTTATAAGCAGACAGGTGATCAGGAAGAGACAGATTGCCAGGTGAAGGAGGCAGGGGTGCAGCCCAAACCACAATGCTATAGCCTGGAAGAAACCATGTCCTCAGGTACTTTGATGTTAGGCTTCTAGTCTCCAAAACAGTGAGTCAATTAAATTCCTGCAATTTACGCTGACTAAATCTGGGTTAATTGTAATAGTAGCCCTGGACAGCTAAGATATCCTGCATCTAGAAACAAGCTTCTAGTTCTAGATATCCATATCCAAACCTAACCTTTCGACGCAATCCAGCCTCAATATCCAACCTTTCTACAACCAAAACAGAAAAGAAAAAGAAAAAGAGAGAGAGACTTTCTTTTCTTTCTCTTACTTGCCTAAATTTTATTTAAATCACCATATTCAGAATCAGGTAGACTATAAATTGTAAAATTAGTTTCTATCAGACAGCCATGGATTTAAAAATGGAAGTAAATATGTCATCAGGAACATTGTTCGTTCTGATGAATACTTGAATTTTGATAATGAAGGAATGACTGCACATTTTGTTACAAAGTTGTGATTTTGCTTTCAAAGAACTATCATTATAAGATATGTTTCTTTAAGTTGAGGAATCTTCATAATTTTTTTTCTAATAGGGAACACTGCTCTAATAACAAATCTCTGTTGTATATTCTCCTTAAATATACAGCATTTTTTTCTTTTCTATCCTTTCCGTCATTCCTGAAATTCAAAACTATAAATTCTATTTCATCAATTCCCAAGAATAGGCACTTTTTCCCTCATTACCACTACCAACACCCACCTTCAGGCTACAATGCCACTAGATTATTGAAATTAACCTTCTCTCCATATTGCAGTATTTCTAAAACCTCTCCCTTAGATCTCCGGATACTGCCTCCAGGCAAAAACAATCTCCATTCTGCACAGCCAGGAGAACTGGATCTGCATACAGTGTCTGGGACATAAATTGTATTCAATCATATTTTTCAATTAAAAAACTGGATGGGTTAACTAAACACATGTTCTTTGATCTCACTGAGCCTAAATCAGATCCTGGCAAAGCCTTAATCCAGCACTGTCTTTGAAAGCAGGGCCACCTTCTGGGTTAGGCAACATATTGTGGGTTTTCTCAGTCCTAAGGCCCTCAGAGACTCAGAATCTATGCTGTGATGCAAGAGGTGGGTATGAGGGAGAGACTCCTTTATCACTGCAGGTTTCAATATGATTCTTACTGATTCTAAAAAAGCTTCTTTTTTTTGTAAGTTCTATATTAAAATTTATATTGTTCAGATAAGGAAAATACACTAGAGGCAAAGCCCAAAAATTCCTAAGGTGTTCCATGTTCAGAAGGCCAAGAAGCAGATAGATCATGCAGTGAATTCATTCCCAAATCTGACCCCATCCAAATAGAGCCCATGAGAGACACGGGACCTTGATCCTTGCTAAAGTGAAAATGTGTAGGTATTAATGAATATGTTTTTATGTTCACAACTTTCATAAATTTATCAACATCTTTTTACTACAAGATCTCAGTTCAAATGTCAAAATTTGAAAGTAACTGCTTGACATGAAAACAACGATGCCAAAAATTAAATAAAATTCAGATTGCAAATAGTCTATTTCTCTTCTAAATTATATTTTCAGTAGCTTTTGATTGCTCATGCCAAACACCAAAGTCTTATTTGAACTTATCAATAAGCCTGAACTCTCCGTTCGTTTAAACATTCGGGTCTCACCTGAAACATTCAATGTTTCTCCTTTAAACATTCATTTAAACATTTGACATTTAAACATTCAGGTCTCTCCATCTATCCTTGTGACTTTTCTTAGAACCTGCTGAATACCTGTCAATTCCCTATTTTTTCCATGCTAACTCCATACAACACCCGGGTGCCATTCTAAAATACATTTCTGAAATTCTCTGTGATTTGTGCCTAGTTATATGATTGCTTGACCATGTGGAATACAAGATATAGGTGGAGAAGGCAATATTTTTGAAACAGGTATAGAAGAAATTATTGCATAATATCAATGAAGAACCTAAGGTTCAGCCAGCATATTGCTGGAACTGGAAGCTTGCAGACATTTAACACATGGGGCTTTTGGCTTAGCATCAACTACAGGTACAAATTAAGCGACTCTCCTAAAGGAAAGGGATATACTTCCACCATCACAGTCACATTATCTTTTAACAGCCTCACTTTAGGTTTCATCTTATTTACACATTTCAAGAAAAACAGAAACAATGCCGGTATTGTTGGACCTATACCAGTGGTTCTGAAGCCAGACCAATTTTGCTTTCATGGAGATATTGGGCCTCCACAACTTAGAATTATCCAGTTGGTAATATAAATACTCTCAAAGTCTAGAAACCCTGTCTGGGGGATTGAAACCACCACCCCCACCCCACCCCCCAAAAAAGTGCAGATTCAAGTCCTACACCCTGGTCCTGTATATATCAACCCATTTGCAAACAAAAAATGTTGAGTATATTATTAGTTAAGCTGAGGCCAAAGTGAATGAGGGTGGGCCTATATCCGTCATGACTGAAGTCATTATAAGAAGGTGGTGACCAGGAAGAGACAGAGGAGACAGAGAGAGAACACCAAGTGATCTAAGCAGAGATTGACCCAATGCCAGAAAGCTACACCAGAAGAAAACATGGCCTTGTAGGTAAGTTGAGGTTGGACGTCTAGACTATGAAACTGTGAGTCAATTAAATTCTTGTCATTTACACTGACCCATTGTGTGGTGTTTGTGATAACAGCCCTGGCAAAGTAAGATATCCTGCATTTATAAACAGACTTTTATTTATAGTTGTCCAAATCCAATCCAGAGCTTTCTTTGCAATCCATACTCAACACCCAAATTTCCTACAACCAAACACACAGCCACAAAAAGAGAGACAGAATTCTTCTCCTTACCTTACTTGTTCAAATTTTATTTCAATTACCATATTCAGAACCAGGTAGGCTCTAGACATTAAAATTAGTTTCCTTAAAATAGCCACGAACTGAAGCATGAAAGGAATTACAAACTGAGGAAGCCCATTCCATCTAGTGGCTACTTTAACTTTGATAGCAAAGGAATGAGTAGCGGTCCAGTATTTTATTAAGAGCCTCCACCTGGGATTTTCACAAAGCTGACAATTTCATTTTCATTTAACATTCAATGTTATATATTTTGCCTTCAGTTGAGAAATTATCCTACTGATATTTTTTCTGATATTGGTCACTGGTCTAATCTATTCACTCTACTATATTTTATTTTGAAAAATGAAGAAAAGGAAAATAAATCATCATTCCATTTTTCGCTATGATTTCTTTCCTTCTTTGTCATTATCGAATTAAAATTATAAATTCTACTGCACAAATTCAGTGTAATAGATACAACTCTTTCATTATCTCTGTCATCAACCATGATCATGCTACAATGCCCCTAGATTATTGAAATAAACTCTCTACCTAGATTGTATTACTCTAACACATTTCACTTCAGATCTATGGATTCTGGCTCATCAAGACAAAACAAACTCTATTCTGCATACCATAGATAACTAGCTCTAAGTACAGTATCTGGGTCATAATTTGCATTTAACCTTATTTTTCCAATAAAAAATGAATAGTTTAATCAAACACATTGTCTTCATTTAGCCTAATGTAGATCATAGGATAGGTCTCACTCTAAAACTGACTTGGACAACAGGGCCATCCTTCTTGTTATCTGCCATTTTATGGAGTTTGCTAGCTACAAGGATCTCAGATGGTCAGACTTTATGCACTGATGTGTGACCAGGATATTAAGACAATGACTTCTCTATTACTGCTAATTGAAACATTGTTATTACTAAATCCAAAAAGTCTTCTTCTCTTCTAAACTTTAAATGGCATAGTTCTTGTTGGTCAGCTAAGGAAAGGGTACTAAAGCCAAAGCCCAGAAAGCATCAGGTCCTCCAGTTCAGAAAGCCAACCAGCAACTAGACCATGCTTTGGATCCATTGTCATATCTGCCTCCATCCAAAGACAGCCAAAGTGAGGCACTGGGCCTTGCTTGTTTCCAACTAAAAGATTGCGGAATCACCCATGGTCATACCTAAAACTTAATGAACATTCTTGTCCTATTTATAGTGTGAATTGTCCTTTCAAGTCTTTCTTTGTAACTGGCATCTTTTGACCATCAGATCTCAGTGCAAAAGTCACAATTTCAAAGTAACCCCCTCACATGAAAACAATGATGTCAAAAATTAAATCAAATTCAGATTGCAACTAGTCTATTTCTCTTCTAAATTATATTTTCCTGAGCTTTTGATTGCTCATAATAAGCAAATAAGACCAAAGTCTTATTCAATCTTATCAATAATCCTGAACTCTCCCTTTCACTCAATTTCTCCTTTAAACGTTGAGGCCTCAACTCCTGTACTTGTGACTCTACTTGGAACCTTCTGAATACCTGTCAATTCCGTATTTTTTCCACTCTAACCCCATTCTACACCCTGGTGTGTTTTCAAAACACATTTCTGAAATTCTCTATGATTTGTGCCTAGTTTTATGACTGCTTGATCATATGGAATATTAGACATATGTGGAGAAGACATTATTTTTGGCACATGTATAAGAAGAAATTATTGCATTGTATCAATGGAGAATCTAAGATTCAGCTGCCTATTGCTTGCCCAATTTTCAAAAGCTGCCATAACACCTGAGACATAAATGATTCACAATTACATACATGAAGATTTCTTAGAAACAAAGAACAATTTTTATTGAAAATAAGAGATATCCCCAATTGTAGTATGTAACAGTCATCAACACAGTCATGTGGGAGAACAAGAAATTCAGGAAGAAAAGGCTAACATTGGAAAATAATGAGAAGATGCAGTGTAGCCTGTGGCCACATACATGGAAATCTAAGATGGGTAACTGGATGTAGAGCCTCAGTCAAACAGGCAATTCTTTGGATATGGAAATCTTGGGATACATGGCTTGGCATCGGAGTTATCCCTAGAAGTTGTCATTTCAAGCGCAAATAGTGCTCAGATAGTGATGTTCTAGTAACAAGAAGAACAACATCTTCTGTAGCAGCAATAGGGCCGGAAGCCCCAGCATCCATAGCCACAGCCAGAGCCGTAGCCACAGCCATAGCCAGATCCATATCCACAGCCATAGCGAGAGCCGTATCCACAGCCACAGCCATATCCACAGCCACAGCCGGTTCCACAGCCATAGTGAGAGCCATAGCCACAGCCAGAACCATAGCCGTATCCACAGCCACAGCCATAGTGAGAACCGTATCCACAGCCAGAGCCACAGCCATATCCACAGCCAGAGCCGTATCCACAGCCACAGCCATAGTAAGACCCATAGCCACAGCCGGAGCCGCAGCCAGAGCCACAGGAGTTGCCGTAGTAGTTACAACACATGTTCTCAAGATGAGGGACTTCACGTGGATTGCACGAGGAACGTTCTGAAGAGTTGATGTCTTCTTCCTCCCTCAGACCTTTATATACTGTCTGAAATTGGCAGAGCATACCAACCTTCTCTGACTTGGTCAGCAAGTATTTAAACTATTATGTGCCAATCACTAGTGTCAGTAATAGTTTACTTACAATGAGCCAATAATTTTGGAAACTCCACTTCTGTTTAAAGAGTATCATTTTAATGTGCTCTTCAAAGAACTGTGTTTTTCAAACCATGTGTTGTAAAACATAACTGATACTCATTTCTCAAATCTAATATCATTAGTTATATAATCCTGTATAACAAGATTTACTGAAATGGTTTAAGGCTTTAGTGATATCGTGATGGAATGAATGTATTTTGTATATGTAAAGAACATACCTTTTGGGTGTCCAGATGGCAAACTGTGCTAGCTTGATAGTGTTATGTACCCAAAAAAAGCCATATTCTTTGCCTAATCCAATCTTGTGGGAGCAGGTCTATTGTTTAGGGTGCTAACTTTGACTAGGCTATTTCCATGGAGATGTGACATACCCAATAGTATATAGGAGCATTTGATTAGATTACTTTCATGGCAATGAGAAAAACCCAATTGTGGGTATAACCTCTTGATTAGGTAGATGGTCTTGATCAGTTTACTGGAGTCCTTTAAAAGGAGGACATATTCTAGAGAAAACTCAGATGCTGAAGCAGACACAGACATTTGGAAATGCAGAAGCCCTAAGAGACTCCAGGAGCTGAAAAAGCTAACAGAAGTGATACAGGAAACAGAAGTGACGTAGATGCCAACATTTTGGAGAGGTTTGGAGTGCTCACAGGGAGAGCAGATGCCTAGACATGGAGGCTTGGAAATGCAGAGCACTGCAGGCATCACCATTTGCCTTCCCATGATACACTACAAAAGCCTGAAGCCACAAGGACCCACCAGAGCTGAGAGAGCTGTTGGAAACCAGAAGCTGGGAGAGAATGCAGACACCAGCCATATGCCCTCCATATGGCAGACCTCGGCTTTTCTTGAATCAAGGTATCTTTCTCTGGATGCCTTAATTGGGACATTTTTATGGCCTTAGAACGTTACACTTGTAACTTAATAAACCACCTTTATAAAAGTCAGCCCTTTTTTCGTATACTGTGTTCTGGCAGCATTAGCAAACTAAAACACACCTTGTATCATAGTGTTGCATTACAACTTATGGGCACCTTCCTAGAGTTTAATAAAGGATTACTTTCTCCTCCTATCACTACTATTCTTTGAACCTTTAGCTCAGAAGCTGAAGGAGAATCGATGACATTTAGCATGCTGAAATCAAAGCCCACCACCAATTTCTAATATTTTTATGGCACGAAACAGCACATAAGTTTTGTTCTGTAATCATATGCATATTTCACTCTACTTTCAACATTTTCATAGTAATTTTCTACAAAAATGTTCAATTTTGTGCAAACATTTCATTATGATTTTGGAAGTACGTTTTTCCTTTCTTCTCACTGGTCCATATCCACACTAAATCTTCTCAACATTAAAAAGAGGAATGTGAGACTCCTGCTTCTGCCATTATTATTTTCCTTGCTGCCTTCAATTCTTAGCTAATTACCTTCTATTTATACATCAAAACTCCGATTGGTCATTGCTTCCTGCTTGGATGCCTTCTCTTACAACTAACACAGAATATGGATGAATGTAAAAAGAAAGACAGGCTTTCCCACCCACAGCTTGCCAGTATTCCAGAAAGCTTATATTATTAAAATCCACTTCTGGAGTTCTAATACCCCATTTAAGCAGATAAACAGAACCACAGTCCCCTGTCCAAATAGCAGGACATTTTGACTAAACCCAAATTTTCTACATCCAAACACACAACCACAAAAAGTGAGAGAGAATTCTCCTTATCTTACTTGTTCAAATCTTATTTAAATCACCATATTCAGAACCAGGTAGGCTCTAGACTTTAAAATTAGTTTCTTTAAAATACCCATGAACTTAAAATACCCATGATTTTTAAACATTGAGTTTTTGAAATATCCATAATTAATTTTAAAGTATTGATAACTAACTCTCCAGTTTTGCTGTTCACCTGCTTAGGCATTCCTTGGACACCTCAGCTGAATTTTATGGACACTGAACACAAGCCATAAGTAAAGTGGTGGTTTGGAAACTGGAAGTTTGCAAACATTTATCATGTGGGGTTTTCACTCAGCATCAACTACATGTACGCATTAAGTGACTCTGCTAAAAGAAAGGGATCTAGTCCTCCCCTCATAGCCACAGTACCTTTTTACAGCCTCATTTTAGGTGTCATCTTATTTATACACTTCAAGAAAAATAGAAATAATGGCAGTAATGTTTGATCTATACCAGTGGTTCTGAATCCAGGCCAGTTTTGCTTTCCTGGAAATACTGGGCCTCCAACAACCTAGAATTATCGAGTTGGTAATATAAATAGTGCCAAAGTCTAGAAACCCTGTCTGGGGAGTTGAAACCACCAGCCCCTCCAATCCTCCCCCCAAAAAGCCACATGTTCAAGTCCTACACTCTGATTCTGTGTATGTCAATCCATTTGTGAACAAGAATGTTGAACATGTTATTAGTTAAGGTGAGGCCATTACTCTGCATTCATTACACTGAACGAGGGTTGGCCTCTATCTATTATGACTGAAGTCATTATAAGAAGGTGGTGACCAGGAAGAGACAGAAGAGGAGATGGAGAGCAATCACCAAGTGATCTAGGCAGAAACTGAGCCAACGCCAGAACACTACACCAGAAGAAAGCATGGCCTTGTAGATACCTTGGTGTTGAACTTCTACCCTGCAAAACAGTGAGACAATTAAATTCCTGTTATTCACACTGACCAATTCTGTGGTATTTGTGATAATCACCCTGGAAAAGTATGATATCCTGCATTTATAAACATGCTTCTATTTACACCTGTTCAAATCCAATCCAAAGCTTTCTTTGCATTCCATATCAACACCCAAATTTTCTACATCCAAACACACAGCCACAAAAAGTGAAAGAGAATTCTTCTCCTTATCTTACCTGTTCAAATTTTATTTAAATCACCATTTTCAGAACCATGTAGGCTCTAGACTTTAAAATCAGTTTCTTTAAAATTCCCATGAACTTAAACATGAAAGGAAGTACAAACTGAGGAAGCTCATTCCATCTAGTGGCTAGTTGAACTTTGATAGCAAAGGAATGAACAGTGGTCCATTATTTTTTCAAGAGCCTCCACCTGGGATTTTCACAAAGCTGACAATTTCATTTTCATTTTATTTTCAATGTTAGATATTTTTCCTTCAGTTGAAAAAATTATCCTACTGATTTTTTTTTTCTGATTTTGATCAGTGGTTTAACCTATTCACTCTGCTGTATTTTATTTTTAACAATGAGGATAAAGAAAACAAATCAGCATTCCATTTTTTCCTTTAATTTCTTTCCTTTGCTGGCATTGTTGAATTCAAAATTGTAAATTCTACTGCACAAGTTCAGTGGAATAGACACTACTCTTTCATTACCACTGTCAACACCCATGTTCATATTAGAATGCCCCTAGATTATTGAAATAAACTTTTGATCCAGATTGCATTACACTACTCACAAGAAAAAACAGACTCTATCCTGCATGCCATGGAAAACTAGCTCTGAGCATAGTATCAGGGTCATAATTTGCATTTAATCTTATTTTTCCAATAATAAATGAATAGGTTGATCAAACACATGGTCTTCATTTACCCTAATGTAGATCCTAGGATAGGCCTTACTCCAACACTGACTGGGATGGCAGGGCCATCTTTCTTGTTGTCTGCCATTTTATGGGCTTTGATGGCTTCAAGGAGCTCAGATGGTCAGACTTTATGTACTGATGTGTGACTACGATACTCATATCCTATGATGTCCAATGATTCTTTTATTACTGCTGATTGAAGCATGATTACTACTGAATCCTAAAAGGCTTTTTCTCTCCTAAAATTTAAATTATATAGTTCTTGTTGCTCAGCTGAGGAAAAGGTACTAAAGCCAAAGCACAGAAAGCATCAGGCCCTCCAGTTCAGAAAGCCAACCAGCAACCTAGACCATGTTTTAGAACCATTGTCATAACTGCCTCCATCCAAAGAGAGCCCAAAGAGGCACTGGGCCTTGCTTGTTTCCAACTGAAAAAGTAGGAAACCACCTATGGTCATAGAACTTAATGAACATTCTTGTCCCTTTTACAATTTGAACTGGAATCTCTTTACCATCCAACCTCAGTTCAAATGTCCCAATTTCAAAGTAATCCCCTGACCATCTCTCTAATACTTTAGTACATTCTCTCCTACCCATTTAACTGATTTACTCCCTCTATAACAATTATCTCAAATAAACTAAATTTTACTCTTTTATCTCTACACATTCAAATTAAATATCCTTGGAACAATGACCTATTCATATTTTTATTTTGCATTTTTTTTCATTGTCTGGGACGCTGCCCACTGAAAATACTTATATATAGTAGTTGAATAAGTAAATGTCTCATTTCCGCGACCTCAGGATATGAAAACAAGATGCCTGAAATTAAATCAAATCCAGTGGGATGATATTATATTTCTCTTCCAACTTACACTTTCTTTAGGTTTGTACTCCTTGTACCATACACTCAAGTCTGATTCTACTTACCAATGCCGCTGGTATATCTCTTCATTCAATTATTCCTTTAAACACTCAGGCCTCAGCTCCTATCCTGGTGCTTTTTGTCAGAACCAGCTGCATAGTGGTATTCCTCCTCTTTCTCCTTCTACCTCCATTCTATATACTAGAGCCATTTCCTAAACACAGTTCCAAAATACTTTAAGATTCATGCCTTGCCTCTCTCTCCAGCCAACATGATGAGCAGTCTCACCACCCTTCCCCTCTCTGCGTGGGACATGACTCCCAGGGATGTGTACCTTCCTGGCAACATGGGACAGAGAACCTGGAATGAGCTGAGATTCAGCATCAAGGGA
>PVIY010034170.1:0-27388 GCA_004026745.1 Myrmecophaga tridactyla
GAAGGGGAGTCCAGGAAGGGCTGGGATATGCCGGTCACAGAGGCGGGCGCGTCTCCCCGGGAAGACGGGGCACGTCGAGGCAAGAGGCCCCAAAGCAGGGTACCCTGTGGGCGAGGTGGCACCGGCTGGGCCTGGCCCCCTGCCCCTGCACCTGCCACCTGCACCCCTGTCCCTCTGACTGGCGACCTCAGGGTCTGCCCAGGTGAAAGGCATTTGCTTCTCTTGGGTTGTCAACAATCAAGGCTTTTTTTTTTTTTTTTTTTTTTAGCTTGGAAGGCATTCTGTCTGGGCTGTGAGGACACCTGGACGCGGAATCACAACCAACACACGATGGTTGCAGAGAGTAAGGAGAACGAAGACTTCCACTGGGAACACTGGGGTGAGCAGAGGAGAAGAAGGGAGGGAAATACCCAGAGAGAGGGAGAGAAAGATCCTGGGAAAAGTTACCATGGAAAGTTACTATGGGAGCAGGCAGTGGGGAGGAGAGAGGGGGCAGGAGAGGGGGCCTTTGGAGCAGCCTGGTCGCCCTGCTGGGGTGCCTGGGTAAGGACCCCACTATGCCGTGCCCCAAGGGGCCCCCTCACCTCAGGAGCTGAGGGGGGCATGGAGCTCTGAGGAGGGAAACACCAGACCATGCCTGAGTACAGAGGGCGATATTCGGTGCCTAAAGAGCTGGGGTGGGCATGGGAAAGGAGCCCATCTAGAAATAACCAAGGCAGGGCAGGGGGTTGGGAGGGCGGGGTTGAGGTGTTGTTTAGGGGTGCTCAGGAAAGGGCGCTCACTCTTCTGAGGTGAGTGAGCAAAGGCCTCAGTCAGTCCGGGCAGCGAGCCACCGGGTGTCTGGAGGAAAAGCTTTCCAAACTGGGTCTGTCGGCTTGTTCTCAGCAGAGGAGGGAGAAGAGGCAAGGCAGGCCCAGCTTTTCCTTTAAGGTTGTTGAACTGATGTGCTGGGGAAGGAAGCAGCATTTGGAGGTAGTTCAGCTAAGAGGAGAGAGAGAGAGAGAGAGAGAGAGAGAGAGAGAGAGAGAGAGAGAGCACATCTGTCTGGAAGCTGGACGTGAGAACGGTCCACGGTGGCAGGGACCTGGATAAAGTTAAACCAATGAGCAAGTGACCAGGGAGGTTAACTACTAATTACAGCAACAACTCACTGAGTACCGACTTAGCAGTGGTGATTTCAACCCAAACCACATCTCACTTAGAGAGGAAAACGCGAGAACATGTTCTCAAGGTCGCCCGCTGCTGAGCTCCCGCTGGGCTTTCAGTCGATGCCCCGCCCCTGGCACTGCCCTCCTTCCACCAGGCCATGCTGCGGGCAGCTATACATCCCTGAGGACTGTAACAGTCACCCAAAAATTGGGAAGTGGATTAAAAACAGTGACAAAATCCATGCGCAAGACAAAATGGGCTGTGACATATTGAGGATGACTGCCTCCCCTTTCCCGGGGATGCAATGGAAATGACTGAAATTAATTTTAAACCTGGGGATTAGACAATGATATCTAGAGGTGGAGCAGATTGAGTTTTACGAGAAGGCATTTGAATGTCCAAGAGTGCGGGCGATTGTGTGTGTGTGTGTATAAAATCTTACATGAAGAAAGCTCTTGTGTGAAGAAGCAGAGCAAAGGCTAGAAGAACAAACTGGAGATTCCCATTGGCAAAAGTGGTTAGTGATGAGCATAAGGAAGAAGAGGGGACGTGAGTGGTGTGTAAATTGCAGAGTGCAGAGCATGGATGATTGCAGTCAGCATGGACGAGGCTGGAGAAAGTCATCCTAAAGCACTGGGAGTGAAGAAGAAACTTGAAGCTGGAGAGAGGGCAGAGAAATGTCAGCTTAAGGAACTTCAAACAAAAAACCTCTTATTTTAGATTTGCAGAAAAGGTGCAGATCATGGAATTTAAAAAGCAGCTCTTCAAGGAACTAAAAGACTCTGAGTCCAGATTTAAAAGTGAATTCTTTGGAGGGAGTCACCCTTTCTACAAAGACTAGTTCTCAGTTTAAGGGGTTGCGCGAAGGAGAAGGACACGACAAGGAGTTAGGACATGAAAACTGGGGAGAATGAACCGGGAGAATCTGGAAGTGGCTAGGGACTTCCCACCAACCTCCTGGGACATTCCTCATTGGGACGAGGGGCAGGGACTTGCCTAGTGCCACGGAGCTTAAAAAGCCAGGACTAGAACCTTCCCCCATCACTTGATGTTTGGTCCAAGTGTTCCCTCCTCCTCTTTCCGGCAGGTGTGGGGAGTTGGGGAATTTATACTTTGTTGTTGACTAGTGCAAACTCTTGGATGAGATGAGGCTGCAGAACTGCCTCTCCCAACTTCTCACTAAGGCACCAGTGCAACCATACAAGAGGAGTCTCCCCATCTGCACAGCAATTGCATTTAAGAATTTAATCTAATTGGGGGAGTCAGCCGGATCTTCCACTAAAGATGTTGATAAGTAAGGTTAAGAAGCATCGCTGATGACTGACTTGTGCTTTAAAGTGCTTGAAAAACTGTGCACACAGCTCATGCACCCCAGAGCAGAATACTAAGGAAATATACAAAACAAGAAGCATTAAACAAGGGGCGTGTACCCTCATGGGATGGGGAGCAGGGTTTTTCCTGCTGCTAAGGCCAAACATGGCCATGTTCTAGATGCAAGTTTCTGCTGCAGCTTAAAGTCAACCAGCAGCCCTTAGGGCTTACTGAGGGGCTTGCTCCTGACCTGTGTCTCTACCCCACTGATAAAAGAAGCCAATCCTAAAGAACACCTAGGGCAATAGATAAGATTTCACAAAGGTTCCATGCACTAGAGTAATTTTCCAGAAACCTATAACCTCCTGATGGCTCCGTGGTCCAGATAAGTCCTGCAACCTAGAGGGCCCAGCCCCTCCAGAACTTCAGCTAGTTCCATCTCCCTACTCCATATAAGTGACAGATCCTTCCAACATGAAAAAGTTAGAAGGGCATAGCACCCCCCCACCAAAAATAAAGATGGAAAGAGGGGAGGAGCTTGGCTTTGGGGAGGGGGGTGCCACATTCATGTGGAGAGAAGGGTCTCTTAGGTCTCCACCTGAAGGAATTGAAAGCAGGGCCTCAGATACTTGTACACCAGTGTTCACAGCATGATTATTCACAACAGCCAAAAAGTGGAAGCAACGCAAGTAATCTTCAGCTGATGAATGGGTGAGCGGAATGCGGCGCAAACACACCGTGGATTATTCAGCCACAGCAAGGAGTGAAGTTCTGATTCATGCTACAACCTGGACGAACCTTGAAGATATTGAATGAAAGAAGCATAACACAAAAAGACAATGAAAGCCTCCTAGGAAGTGGGGCAGGGATGTCTCCAGGACACGTCATCTCCTGGACCCCAGTCAGCGGAGGCCACAGGTGCTAGAGGGAGGGGAGAGGAACTCTGAAGAGCAGAGGATCGAAGTTTGGACATTGTGAACATGGCTGAAATGGGCAGAGGCTATGAACAGTGAGTTCACAGAAAAAGAAATACAAATGACTCAAACACCAGGGAGAAAATGTCAACCTCATTTCTCGTGAGAGAAAAGAAAATCCAAACCCCACAGAAATGCCTCTTTTCACCAGCTAAGTTGGAAAAATTCAAAAGTTGGTAAGAACTGTAGATGAGGCTGAGCGGAAACAGGCAACTCCCAGCGTTGCTGGCAGGTTTTACACTCATTCAACCCCGTGGTGGCAACTTGGTAACGTCCCCGGAATACAAAGCCACACGCTGTGGCCCAGCAATGCCACCTGAGGGGGTGAGGTCCCGGCCACTGGCACCTGTGCAGAGCAGCAGCTACGCAGCCAATGCCCACAGGTGACCAGAGCGCCTCCCAATCAGAAACCGGTCATTACAAAAGCTGAAGCGTTCTCCTAAATGGAATATGATGCAGTTCTAAAAGTGAAAAAAAAAAGAGGAAGCTGTGTATACTCAAGAGATGGGCAAATGAGTAAAAAAAAAATATGGATAAAAATAAATAAATAATAGGGGACAAAGGGTAAAATAAATTGGTTAGATGGAAATATTAGTGGTCAATAAGAGGGAGGGGTAAGGGGTATGATATGTATGAGTTTTTTTTTTCTTTTTATTTACTTTTTCTGGAGTGCTGCAAATATTCTAAAATGATCTATGGTGATAAGTACACAACTATGTGATGATATTGTGAGCCACTGATTGTATACCATGTATGGAAACGTATGTGTGTGAAGATTATCAATAAAAAATTTTAAAAAAAAGAATGGCTCTAACAGATCTTAAGGGAAATAACAAGAGGTAGGAAAGTATGTATAGTTTGCGTCCATAAGAGCAAAAGGAAGAAATAGATACAAATTTATTTGGAGGTGCCTAAAATTTCTGAAGCCACAAGAAATTAGTATCAATGGCTATATATTTTCTTATCGGGGGTAGGAGCCTGGGAAGATAAGGAAGAGAGGTGGAGGGGAAGGAGATTTTAAACTACGTATCTTTTAATATAATTTTTTATTTTTAAAAACTATGCAAATGTACTGACAAATTCAAAAGTTAAATGGATGGATTTTTTGAGAGAAAATGAATAGGACGATGTCCTAAATAGAGAAATGAAACCACTCTAAGAACCAAAGATGACAGGGAAATTAAGGAATCTGGCCAAGAAGCTTCTGAGGGACCTACTATGCAGCAGGGAAGACAGTTTGGGCAGAGAACTGGTGGGTGCTGGGGGAAAATAAAGCAGTTTTATGTTTATACCTCCAAAAATTGAGACTTCTCAACAAACCAGACATGGAATAAGAACAAACCGTCAAATTAAATGTTTTAGTTCCCTTAATAAAATGTGCTAGAGTGATTTAAATAGAACTGAGACAATTTCATAATGGCCAGGAAGTCTTAATATGATATAGCACATCAGTAAGCTAGAGACAAAATTAAATACCAATCCCCAGTAAAAACCTTTAAAAATAAAACTGGAAGGGAAGCTCTTCATGATTAAGAGTAGAGCATATGTCACAAGCCTGGCATGGTGAAAAATGAGATGTTTCCTTGAGAGCAAGAGTCCTGTTTCATCATTAATATGTTTTTTAAGGTTTTGGCAAATTTAATAAGATATTAAACAAATAAGATTTCAGAAAGAAAGCTGAAAGAAGCATATGTTGCAGGTGACATGATTTGTATGCCTAGAAGACCCAAAAGAAGTTCTTGAAATTATTGGAATTAAAACAGGGCCAATAACAACGTAAGCTATAGAGAGATTCCCATCACAGAGAAACAGAACCAGAAAACCCAAGGTAACTTTATTAATAAGTACATAGGACCTATATAAAGGAAAATCTTGAGAGATGAAAGGACATGTGTTATGTCTGAAGAAGAATGTGATTTTCTTAGATGGGAAAAGTGTATTAAAAATATGTCATTTCTCACCAAGTTAATATGCAGGCTTAGTGCCGTCCCAATTAAATAAACTCACCAGAAATGTTTGACCAAACGGTTATGAAGTTCATCTGGAAGACAGACAGGCAAAATTAGCCCATACTTTTTGAAAAATATGGATAATAAAGAGAGCTTATTCCTAAATGCTATAAAATGCTACAGTTTTAAAGGCAGTGAGGTATCAGTGAAAGTTAGTCAATCAGCGAACCAGATTGGCCAACCTAGAAATGAACTTTTATCTATAAAAATGTTATTTAATACAAGACACACTGGAAACATGAAATTGGAGGAGTTACAAAACCAGACAAAGACATATGAAAACCACAGATCAATATCCAGTCTTAATATAGAAAAAAATCCTTAACAAAATATTAGCAAACCAAGTCTAGCAATGTATAAAAAGGGTTATACACCATGACCAAGTAGGATTTATCTCAAGAATGCAATATTGGTTTAACATCCAATCAATAAATACAATACTCCGCATTAATGGAATAAAGGACAAAAACCTTTATTTGTCATCTCAAAAGACACAGAAAAAGTATTTGGCAAAATTCAACACTCCTTCATGACAGAAACATTCAACTAATTAGGAATAGAAGGGAAATCTCTCAATCTGATAAAGGGCATCTATGAAAAACCCACAGCTAACATTATACTTAAGGATGAAAGACTGAATACTCTCAGCTTAAGATTTGGAAAAAGACAAGAATATCTGCCCATATCAATTCTATTCCACATTGTACTGGAGGTTCTAGTCAAGGCAAGAAAAAGAAATAAAAGAAATTCTGATCGTAAGGAAAGCAGTAAAACTGTCTCTAATTGCACATGGCATGATTCTGTGCATAGAAAATCCTAAGGAATTCACTAAAAAATTAGAACTAATAAATGGGTTTGGCAAGGTTGCAGGATACAATGATCAACATAAAAGTCAATTGCATTCTATTCAGCAGCAATAAACAACTAGAAATGAAATTAAGAAAAGAATTCGATTTACAATAGCTTCAAAAAGAATACAATGCTTAGAAATAAATTTGATAACAAAAGTATGCAATCTGGAAACTACAAAACACTGCGGAAAGAAATTAAAGAAGACTGAAAGACATCCCACGTTCATGGGTGGGAAGACTTAACATTGTTAACATATCAATACTTCCCAAATTTGTCTTCAGATCCAACACAATCCCCATCAAAATCCCAGCTGGCTTCTTTGTAGAAACTGACAAGCTGATTCTGTATTTTACATGGAAATTCAAGGGGTCCCAAAAGCCAAAACAATCTTGAAAAAGAAGAATAAAGTTGGACTTTCCAATTCCAAAATCTACTACAAAGCTGCAGTAGTCGATGCAGTGTGTAATGGCAGAAAGATCCACATATAGATTAGAACTGAGAGTCCAGAAAGAAACCCACACATCTATGGTTGGGTTTCAACAAGAGTGCCAAGATGATTCTATAGGGGAAAGCAGAGTCTTTTTAACATTTGGTGCTGGCACTACTGGATATCCAAATGCAAAAAATTGAATCTGGATCCCTAATTTGCAGTACATAAACAGAACTAACTCAAAATGGATCAAACACCTAAATCTAAGAGAAAATAACTATAAAACTTGGAAAAAAATAATAGACAAACACCATTAGGCAATGATTTGTTAGATATGACACCCAAATTATAAGCAGCAAAAGAAAAAAATAGATATATTGGACACCATCAGAATGAAAACCTTTTGTGTTTCAAAGAATACCAACAAGAGAGTGAAAAGACAGCCCATGGAACAACAGAAACATCTATCTGATAAGGGACTTGCATAAAAAATATATAAAGAACTGAAGGCAGTTCATTAATGGGTTTATAAATAATATTGCTAAATTGAAGGTGATTGAAAGCGGTTGTATAGAGCCATATATCTCAGTGATTAACAGTACAAATATAAATAAGTACTTGCATGAACCACTTGTATAAAGGTATGAATTTTGTGCAAAGAGTAAATAATAGAAGGTATAGGAGAAAAACCACAATTGCCTGCTGTGGTCTTTGTTTAACAGGAAGACACCAAGAGTACCACCACAACAGTAGGGGTAAGTAATTGGGGGAGAAGGACAAGAGTTAAGGGGAGGTTTGGATTTTCTATTTGGTGTTAATCAGTTATTTTTCTCTTGGTAGCAATGAAAATTGTCTAAAATTGAAAGTGTGATGATTGTACAACTAAGTGAGGATAACGTGAGTCATAGATTGTTGACTTTGGACATTATCCATGACGCCCAATGGATGGAGGTGGCTAAAGGATGCACTGACTGAGAAACAGAATGGTGAACTGTGGTGTATACATATGATTGAATATTGTGCGGCTACAGAAAGGAACAAGGTCATGAGGCATGCAATGAGGGAATGAACCTGGGGGGCATTATGTGATGCAAATCAAGCCAGAAACAAAAGAATAAATATTGTATGGTCTCTTTTAGAAAAAAATCAGAAGAAAATTGGGGCCTAGATTATAAGCTCTTATCGCATTCAAATTTAATCCAGAGCTGTAATTGTTATTTCTAGATTTTGAGAGGCTGCGCTATATATGTATAACCTGGTATTTCCCTGGAACTTTGGGTACTTGTGTGACACCTGACTAGAGTAGCAAGTCTGAAGCTCTGAAAGTCAGTATTACCATGTACAATGACTGTTAAAGAGACTGAAAAAGAGATCAAGCTTCAACTATAGATAAGAACGAAGCCAATGGATCAGGACTAAGGAAATGAGAATACCGGGGTAAGGAGGACACTGTGTATATTTCAGAACTTTGCCTATTGTATGAGGCCAAAGGAAGAGTAGTTCATTTTGTCCAAAACCTAAACTCTCTGTAGCACATAATTCAACTCAGCCTTCCTGGATAGCTCATTTAAACAATCCAAACACAGGGAGCCCAGAATGGGAATGAAGGGTTGTAATTCCATACAGTTTACTGTAATGCCTGGATATATCCCAGAGCATGTTGAGCAGATAATTAAAAAGTTTTGGGAAAGTCCCTTGAGGGTTGGGAGAACAAATATGGAACTATTACGCTTTACCATCGGGGAAAACCCTGATGCTGTCTCAGACATTAAGGACCCCCAAGTCAATAGACCAAGCCCTTAATCTTCAGGCTTGCTCTTGTGAAGCTTATTTATGTAGCAGAGAAGTGTCCTACCTATGGTTTTGCCTAAGAGTTACTTCTGGAGGACCTCTTTTGTTGTTCAAATGTGGGCTCTCTCTCGCTAAGCCAAACTCTGTGAGTGAAATCATTACCCTCCCCACTATGTGGGACATGACATCCAGGGGTGAAAATCTCCCTGGTAATGTGGGATATGACTCCCAGGGATGAGCCTGGCCCTGGCAACATGGAATCAACAATGCTTTCCTGGTGAAATGGGGGAGGAGAAATGTAACAGAAGAAGTTATCAGTGGCCAAGAGAGTTCAAATAGAGTCTAGATGTTATTCTGGAGGCTACTCTTACACAAGCTTCAGCTAGATACTGCTAATTACCAGGGTTTGCCAAACCCCAACCAAAACCATTCCTGTCAACCCTAAAGAACACCTAGGGCTTTATCTGAGATTCTAAAAAATTCCATGCACTATGATTACTTTCCAGATACCTACAACCTCCAGATGGGTTCCTAGGCCAGATAAGTCTTGAAACCCAGAGGGCCCAGCCTCTCCAGAACATCCGCTAGTTTCATCCCCCTATCCTATATTATCGACAACCCCTTTCAACATGAAAAAGTTAGAATGGACATAGCCCAAATGCTTCTGAAGACTGGGAAAGGATTAAAGGAGAAGGAGGAGTTATAACAGAGAAGATAGAATTAAACAAAAGGATATGACTGCTGAATTATTAAATTGACATTTCATAGTCTCCAGTGTCTTGGAGTAGCTAGAAGGAAAAATCTAAAGTTGTGGAATTGTAACCCATACCAAACTCTAGAATCTGTTCTATAACTGTTACAATGTACTTTGAAATTTAATGCTTTTTCATATATTTGTGGTATTTCATAATAAAAATGTTTAAAAATATATAGAGAACACTCTTACAACTCAGTAATAAAAGATAACTAATTTAAAAATGGGCAAAATATCTGAATACACATTTCTCTAAATAAGATATACAAATGGCCAATAAGCACATGTAAAGATGCTTAACACCATCAGGAATCAAGGAAATGCAAATCAAAATCATAATGAGATACCACTTCATATGCAATAGGATAGCTATAATCAAAAAGTCAGATAATAACAAGTGTTGGCAAGGGTGTGGAGAAATTGGAGCCCTCATACACTGCTGGTGGTGATGGAAAATGGTGCACCCACTTAGGAAAACAGTCTGGCAGTTCCTTAAAAGGTTAAGCATGGAGTTACCACATGACCCAGCAATTCCATTTCTAGGTATCTACCCAAGATAAGTGAAAACATATATCCACGCAAAATCTTGTACATGAATGTTTTTAACAGCATTATTCTCAATAACCCAAAAGTGGAACCAACACCAATATGTATCAGTTGATGAATGGGTAAATAAAATATGGTACATACATTCGATGGAATATTACTCAGCCAGAAAAAGAAATGAAGTACTGAAACATACTGTAACATGGGGAATTAGAAAAATTATCCTAAGTGAAAGAAGCCAGTCTCAAAGGACCACATATTATATGATTCCATTTACATGAAATGTTCAGAATGGATAAATCTATAGTTGGCAGAAAGTCGTTTTGTGGTTGTCTAGGACAGAGAAGATCCTGGGGAGATGGAAAATGATGGCTAAGAGACACAGTTTCTTTTTGGGGTGATGAAAATGTTCTAAAATTGATTGTGGTGATGGTCGCACAAGTCTGTGAATATATTAAGAAACATCAAACCATACCCTTTATGTGGATAAATTATATGATGTGGATCATTATTTTTTAAATGATGGGTTGTCAAACAAAAGGTTGGAACACTGGTTGGCAACTTGGGGAAAACAAATCAGTTTTGATCCTCAAACTAAATTCCACCAAATAAATCCCAAAGGAATTAAAGAATTAAATACTTTCATCAAACCATATAAAATTGTGACAAGGAATTCAGTGGTCCCCAGGTCTTGCCATAAGACACCAGGGCGTGCAGTACAGCTGTTGAGAGCCAGGGGTTTGAGACAGCCATGCCTAGGCTGGCATCCCTGTGTGAGGTAGGCATGTGGCTTCCTTCTCCTTGGGACCTCCTGCTCCCTGATTGTCATGCGGAGACAATAAATATTACCCAAGTCCTGGAACTATTTTGAGGATGCACAGTGCTTGGTCCTGAATGTGTGCTTGTAATCAGTGTAGTTGTGCATTATCATGCAAATTTAACAAGATACGACTTTCATCAGTAAGTACAATACATATTTATACTTACAGCTCACTTACACACAACACAGCATAAATTAAAAAGGGGACAAAGATAGAAGAGTGAGGACATAACATTTCACCAAGGGATAAGGCTAAAAAATTTATATTACAAAAACTCTCGGTATGGATGAGCTCAAATTACCCCTGAGCTTCCTAGCAGCCAGCACAAAAAAGGGAAACCCATCAGTGACACATTCTATTGCATTCAGAGATAGAATCCAACACTTGCTCAAAAGAGATTGTGATGTTAGAACTAAGGCCGGCAGGGATATCCATCAAGGGCTCCTACAAAAAGGAAACTGCAGTGCAGTGGTTCTCAATCGCTTAAGAGCTTGTCAAATATACAGATTCCTAGGCCAAGGGCCTAAATATTTGGACTCAGTGAGGCTGAAGTGGGTCCCAGGATGTGCATTTTAGAGAGTATCCCATGATGCTGAAGCAGTGTCCATGGACCTCAGTTTGGTGGTTCCAGTAGGGTGGCCTTTATCTGGACATACAAGATTTGCACACAAGTACACACACGTCCACGCATGTGAACAGGTCCCTCATACTCTTCCTCCATGCTTCCTTCAACATAGGCTGATAGTAACACGACAATCAAGAAAAAGCAATTCTATGGGTGGCAGAATTGCCTGGTTCAGGGCAAATTTCAGCAGAGTCTTAGAAGGAGGCAGAGGCTGTCCATTTTCCCTCAGCAGAGCATTTGATACATGTTTGGTGGAGATGATCTTGAGACGGAGTTTATAGATCAGAGGTTGAGATCCTTAAGCTAGGTAAGGGGTAGTATACACCCGGTGGACCAAGTTATTCTCATAAAGAAAAGAAAATTGCTTTGAATCCACCCTTGTCCACAGGCAGGAAGGTGACAGAGCTGCAAACGTCCATTCCATATGACCAGGCCCCAACCCTTCCAGTCTGGAAAATTCCTTGGCAGGTGAGACCAAATTCTTCTTTTTGGTCTGGAACTCACACTCACAGCTTAAGGGAAACACTGCAGAATGCCTCGCCTCTCGCACCATTACTTCCTGGTATCTCCTCCAAGACAAAGTCTTTGTGAAGTGTCCAGCAAGATAATTGAAGAAGGCAGCTTGTTCTCTGGAAATACTATCTGTACACCAGGCAAAAGCTGGGGACAGCAGCATTTACCAAAAATGGCAACGGTGGTTTTAGCTGTGTTGATCCACAGCGCTTCTCTCTGGCTTTAATTAGCCAGCTCGAACGGGGTCCGTTGAGGCCACTTTCATGTTGAATTCATAAAACCTTTTTGGCCAAAGATAAAAGAATGCTTAACTTTGTGCTCTGCAGCAGGAGGGGTAGACACTCAAGTCGGTCTCAAGGGATTCCAACCAGTTGTCAGGCTATCCGAAGAAGAGGCTGGTGGCAAGTCTACTGTAGTCTTTCATAGAGTTAAAAAAAAGTTTTTAAATTAAATTTAATAGAAAACAGAAAGTGACCTTACCTTTTTTTTTCAATTTTAAGCCAAATAAACATGTCTTGTTTGAGTCTCCCACATGACCGTATCTTAAAGTGTCCAGTTTCTGAGTTTACCAACAACGCACGTGTGTAACCAGATCAGGAAGCAGAACACAAAATCGCTGCTCCAGGGAGCCTCCTCGGGCCCCTCCAGCCGCTCTGCCCCCCGGGAAGGGTCACTGCTCTCTGACCCGTAGGCACGGGATGGTTTCGCTGTTTTCCACAACAGTTCCCCGTGCTTGTCCCTCTAGATGATTCTTTCTCCTTGCTCTAAGCGGTGGTTCTCACCCTTGACGCTGAGTGAGAAGATCTGAGTCACGTAGAGAGTGAGGGCACCCCTGCCCCCACCTACCTCCCCACCCCCCGGGGTTTCTGTTCAGGCGGGCCGGGCTGGGGCCTGAGAATTTGTGCCTTCCACAGGCTGCTCCTGCTGCTGAACCGCTGGTTTCATCTGACACCCCCCACGCCCGTCCTCTGGGAAAGGAATCTGGGCTTGTCCTTATTGTTCTTTTCAGAAATCGTTATGGGGGAATTCTCGCCTGCCCTGCGGGAGACCCAGGTTCGATTCCGAGCCCATGCACACACACCCACACACAGAAACACACACAAATTGTTACGGGACCAACCGAATTCCGAGGCCTTGGTGGGGGGACGGAGCCATGTGGCGACAGGCTGCCTTCCCAGGGCGGGGCTGGGGGACTGGCCTGAGTCCTAGGGTGATGGCCGGCCTCTGTCCTTCGGTCCTTCAGTCCTTCGGTCATCAGCTGGGGTCAGGAGAGGCTTTCCCTTCTCTGTAGTCGTGGCTTGGGGCCTCAGGGCTTCAGAGTTGCTCTCCCCCTCGGGAGCCGTGTGCCCCCTGAAGCTGGCAGGGCTGCGGTAGAGAGCTTTGGAACGTAAACGGCTCAGACCTTGGCCAGAAAGTCCAGCACCCACCGCACATAGCACCCATCAGCTGCCGCCAGGCCACTGCCACTGGACCCCAGGCCCTCTTCAGTCCCAAGGGGCCTCTGGCAAGGGGCCCAACTTCTTGTTCTCCTCTCCAGTGCCTGCTCCTGGGGGGCAGGCATTGGTTTGCGGACACGTGGACAAGGCCTCTGGCCCCTCAGGCTCTCCTCTGCATCCCAGCAAAGGACAGTGGGCTCGTGCTCTCTCCTCTCCCAGGGTCTACCCTCGGCCCGTCTCCCACCATCCCTGCTCTCGGGACCGCAGCTGCTTCTGGATGACCGGGGCCCTTGTGCTGAGCTGGACGTCCAATGGCTGTGTCTGTGCCCGGCATGGGTGCGCTCCCCGATGCCAGGAGGACGAGCTGCGCAGGGAGTGGGTACCCTGGCGGGCACGGGAGGCTGTGCCCACCTGGACCACCCTGGCCACCCTCCCTACCCCGTTTTCTGAGGAGGCGAGGAAGCGAGCCGCGGCCTTGTCAGCAGGACGGGCCGAAGAGATTGGCAGTGGCCAGAGGTGGAGACTGAGGCAAACCGCCCAGGCAAGGCCCTGAGCTGGAGGCCCAGCCTTGTAGCTCCCCGGAGGGAACCTACCATTAGCTGAGAATTTTTGTCTCCTTCCAGGCACAGCTGAGGCACTTTCCACTGAGCTTACCGGCTCCCTCGGCATCCCTGGGCAGGGCCGGGGTTGGGTGTTAGAGGAGAGGAACCCAAAGCTCAGAGAAGTCAGGGCCTTGCCTGGGGTCACACAGCTAGCAAGTGACTGAGGCAGGATTTGAATCCAGGTCTTCAGGGTCCCAGCCTGCCTGAGGGACCTGTGAGGGCGGGAAAGGCCTCGCAGCCAGGGGAGGGTGGAGGCCTCTGCTTGCAGAGCCGAGGTGGAGGCCCCTGGGTACAGAGCCAGACGCCGAGGGTACAGCCAGCCCTGGCCCCCCAGCTCTGCAGCCGGCGCACGGTGGGGCACTGTGGGTGCCCAGTTAGGCAGGTGGGCAGGGATGTCTTCCCCAGAGTGGCCGTGGACCCCCACAGCTCCCCACGGAAGAAGGACGGCCACTCCCAGGGTGGGGGTGGGGGAGGTGCTGGGGAGCCAGCACGTGTCGGGGGGCTGCTCCCTTGCTCCAATGCCTCAGTCAGGCTGACGCCGTGACACCCCGAGAATGGAGGGGAAGAGGAATGAGCCTCGCAGCACAAGCCGGCGGGAGTTCCAGGAGGCCTGCCGGCGCCCCATTTTCCTCGCTGGTCTTGCTGGCCCTGGAGCCTCAGTTTCCCTCCTAGCCCACACAGGAGGCTCAACGTAAGGTTGGACGGGCTGGTTGTGCCCTGGGGGGTTCCTGGCTGCCCCCATGGGGAGCATGGCTCTTTATCCTGCTGAGCAGGCAGGGGGAAATTTCCTAACACCTCTCACCATCCCAAACATGAACGTTTCTCCCCTTCAGATTCTTCTGGAACCTTCTCTTCTCCGTGCAGAGACAGCGCAAGGAGGAAACAAGGCCACGGTGCTTGGGGAAGCCTCGACACGCCACAAACCATCCTTTACTCCCAGGCTGCCCTTTTTATTCTTCAGAGCTAAACGAATGGTCCGCTTGTTTACATTGCCTTCACTTTCAGTGCATAAAGAAGCCGCTACTGTAAAATGTGTATCACGCTCAATAAAAAAATCAGGAAAAGAGTTAGGGAAAGTGCATACATGGCTTCGTCCCAGTGACCACGATCTATGCCTGGTCTCAGGGAGCTGGGGCTGCACCTCCGTCCCAGTCCACCCTCAGGGGGCCCGGGGGAGGCTCAACCTACTTTCTCAGAGTGAAGTCGGGTGCAGCTGGCGGCTGCCGAGCCTTCGCCTTACGGAGCGAACTTTTACCTAATTAGAGGAGGCCTGACCTCCTCCCCGCCGTCAGCCAGGGTGGGGGCGAGGGGAGCTGCGGACCCGTGGGCAGGAGGGAGGCGGCCCAGCGCCCGGTCACACGGCCAAACAGGCCGTGCGCGGAGCGGGGCAGGGCCCCTTCCACCGCAGGAAGCTGCACGCCCAACACTGGCTCTCTGTTGAATTCCAGCAGTGGTGGGGCCGTTTTCAGGCTGGAGCTGCTGGGAGCTCATTTCTGAACCCACATGCAGGGGATTATAAAAAGGCTTGCTAAAAACAGCAAGGCCAATATTGGGAAAGGACCAACGGGGGTACCACAGCTCTCGGCCCCAGGCCAGATTTCTCAAAACGGGCTCGGCAACGAGCGTTTGCGCCAAAGGGTGGCCATCCTCCCTTCCTGCTGCCAACGCCCTTCTTAGGGAGCTGGCTCCACCCTCAGCTCTGGAAAAGGGGGACCCCGAGAGCCCCAGCGCCTAGCCCCCTGGCCACAGCTGACCAGAGCAGAGTGTACCTTTGACCAAAAGGACCCAACCCAGAGGCTGGGCTGAGCCAATCCGGTTCTTTCTGAGGGCGTAAAGGCTTGGGACAGGGGCTGGACAGGCTGGCAGCGAGGAGACATTTTGAATCAGCCAGGATAGAACAAAGCAGAAAGAGACAGAACAAAGCAGAAAAACGAAACTCCAGAGAGGGGGAGAGGGGGACAGTGAAGAGGCAGAGGCAGAGGTGTGTGGTCCTGGGTCTCCACCGGCCAGCTGCCTCTTTTGCCTTGCAGCTCTGTGGATTTTTCCAATAGTCTCAGATTTTTTTTTCTTAACTTGGAGGGGCTCTGCGCATTACCTCCCGATGATCCAAAGCTGGACTTCTGTATCTGCGGGGTCTCTATGCTTTCAGCCACCCGATTCAGGGCGTGCGGCTAGGCGCACCAGCTGTGCCCTGGGTGGGTCCTGTCTACCCCCACAGGCCCTGGGAAGCAGGCAGGAGGGGATTTCCTCCCACCCCACCATCATCCCAAACAGGAACGTGCCCCACCCCCACCCTGGCCTTCTTTCTCTTCTGGAACTTTCTCTCCTCTGGACGGTGCTGGAAATATTGAAGGTGCCTCTGCAGGCCTCTTTGGCTGGGGCCTGGGGTGAGGACAGAGGGGCCTCAGACCCGGCAGGAAGGTTTGCGGAGGAGCCCCGAGGCGCAGGCAGCTGGGCTCTGCTGGTGGCCACGGGGCGAGGGGAGCCGCCAAAGAGAAGTGCTGGGAGAGTGTTGGACAGTGACAGAGCAGAGGACAGCGAGAGCGGGAGGGACAGAGTTTCTTTGAGTTTGGGTCCGTGAGTTATTCAAGAGCGAGAGATTTTTAAAAAGCAAACAATAACGGCAGAGAAATTCGGCCCCTGGTTTCTTGTAACTCTCCCTCATCTAGAATATTCATGGCATTTGGATTCACGCTGTAGGGCCCCCACTTCTCCCTTCAAGCTGCCAGGGATTTAAGCTGGTAGCTCTGCATGCTGATTTTTAAGAGGTACATTTAAACACTTAAAACATGATTCCTCAAGAAGTTGAACCGAACTAACCCACGACTCGGCAATTCTGCTCTAAGTCTATACCCCAAATAATCGAAGCGGGCACTCGAGTAGATGCACGTGCATCCGCGTTCATAGTGGCGTTATTCACAATAGCCGAGGGTAGAAACAACCCAAATGTCCAGCAACAGATGAGTGGATAGTCAACATATGACTCATGCACACAACAGAATATTATTCAGCCGTAAAAATGAATGAAGTTCTGATTCATGTTGTGACGTGGACGAACCTTGAAAACAGCCTGTTAAGTGAAATAGCTGGACACAAAAGGACAAAAATTCTATGTTTCCACTTCCATGAAATACCTAGAATAAGCAAATACATACACACAGAAAATAGATTAGATGTCACTGGGGGCTGGATAGGAGGGAGGCATGGCCAGTTATGGCTTAATGGGTCTAGAGTTTCTGTTCTCAGTGATGAAAATGTTTGGGGAATAGCTGGTGGTGATATT
The DNA here is from genome assembly GCA_004026745.1 of Myrmecophaga tridactyla. Classification (NCBI taxonomy): domain Eukaryota; kingdom Metazoa; phylum Chordata; class Mammalia; order Pilosa; family Myrmecophagidae; genus Myrmecophaga; species Myrmecophaga tridactyla. Next base: position 17,097 of record PVIY010034170.1, read on the forward strand.
AGCACAACATTAATGCCACTGAATTATATACTTAAAAAATAGTTAAAATGATAAATGTTATGTTATGTATATGCCATCACAATAAAATTGTAAAAAAAAAAAAAGTTGAGGGAAAAGAAAGTTGTCCACGTTAAGGAATGTAGAATTGTTTTTTAGAAATTGTACTAAGAGTCAGATGATTTTACCTTGTTATCCAAGAGGAAATGGAGAGGCTGGAGGGAACTGCCTGAAAATGTAGAGCTGTGTTCCAGTAGCCATGTTTCTTGAAGATGATTGTATAATGATATAGCTTTCACAATGTGACTGTGTGATTGTGAAAACCTTGTGTCTGATGCTGCTTTTATCTACCTTGTCAACAGATGAGTAGAACATATGGAATAAAAATAAATAATAGGGGGAACAAATGTTAAAATAAATTTAGTTTGAAATGCTAGTGATCAATGAAAGGGAGGAGTAGGGGTAGGGTATGTATAATTTTTTTTTCTGTTTTTGTTTCATTTTTCTGTTGTCTTTTTATTTCTTTTTCTGAATTGATGCAAATGTTCTAAGAAATGATCTTGATGATGAATATGCAACTATGTGATGATATTGTGAACTACTGATTATATATGTAGAATGGAATGATCACATATAAAGAATGTTTGCGTTTCTTTCCTGTTTTTTTAATTAATAAAAGAAAAAGAGATGATTCTGATTTGAAATCCAAGCATGCAGCCTAATAGACCGCATCCTTTGACAAGCCATTTAACCTAAGTTTATCAGTTAAGAGATTCAGACTTGCCAACTCCATAGGATTTTGGAGTGAAAACTGGATACTCTATGGGAAGACAGCTTATGATCTGTGCTGCTTTCCTGAATGTCAATTATGTGGAAATATTTAGGTCATGAAGCTATCGAAGAGGCAGAAGGAGGACTGGAAAACTGGGGTTATTCGCGCGCAGTTTGGTTCCCTTGGTTACGGCATGGTGTTGCGTGGATGCCCTGGGCTTCCATGAGGCAAGGTAGGACCTAAGCGGTCACAGTCCCAGGATGTTCCTCTCTGGCTGTGACGTGCCTTCTCCATCTGCCCCGACGTACTGTGCAGATACAAAGTTAGAGACGCAGCTTTTCTAGCCCTGGCGTCCTCTCCACCAGCCCCATCGGTGGCCCATGAGCATTAGGGATGGACCTGCCCCAGGCTTCCCAGCTGGCTGCTGTGGCACACATGTTCCCAGCTAAGGTGGAGCTGCAGGGCACTTTGGACCACAGATGGCCAGCTCCTGCCCACGGAAATGTCTTTGCCACCTGTCCTGGAGCAGGCCCAGTCTGTTTGAGTTTCCTTCCCTTGGAAATTTTAGAATTTGCCGCTTAGATTGTTATTATGATGACGTTGTTTGAGGGAAAGAAAGCTGGCCACACAATATTCTGCCCAAGCTGAACTTTCACGTAATCATGAAGATGGGATGGATTACAGGAGGCTTCAAAGCCTCTGCAGTGGAGTCTGGCCCTCTGATGTCACAAACTCTGCTTTGGCAGTGTTTAATAAGGATTTGAGTATTTCTCTCTTCACTGAAGGAGATAGGAGACCATCTCGACAGAGGATGGAAAGCAGCCCCTTAGCTTTCAGTTCATGAGTGATGATGGCTGCTCTCGAAGGAGACAGTGTCGCTCAGAGAGGCATAACCCCCACCCCAATCCAAAATCATCTTAACATCATCCAACAAGAAGGTAGGACAATTTATGGTTTTGATGAAGATGTTCACCCTTAGGAAAGCTTAAAGCTGTTAGTTCAAGAAGATGCTGAACAGAAGAAGAGAGTGTGGGAGCAAAATGAACAGAAAAAAAAGAAATGTTTGAAAACGTCAACACACAAAGGACACATCTTGCAAAGGATAAAGAAAGCCAGTCAAAATTCCTGAATCTCTGGCTGAAACCGTGCTGAAGGTGACACATTTACCTGTACTCTTTGGAGAAGGTTATACAGGCAATGTGGAATTAAACAGAAAGAATGAACCAGAGAATGGACACCACGATGATCAGTCAGAAGTCAATTTGAGGAAACTCATAAATGCTGTTAACTCAAATATTTCCCTAAAGAAAAATCGAAATGAGAAAAACAAGGAATATTTAAAAAGGGATATGAAGAAAAAATCTAGTGGACAAAGAGTTCAGAGTTCAAATCCAAAATCTCCAACTAGAGCAAACATCTTTGCAATGCGAAATGCACAATTTGCATGCGTCTTAGTTTGCCTGAGCTGCTATCACAAATGCCACAGTGGGTTGGTTTAAACAACTAGAATTTATTGTCTCACAATGTCAGAGGTCAGAGGTCCAACATCATAAAATTGGCAAGGCTTGCTTTCTTGGTGAAGACGATGGCTTTCTGGTGCTGGGTGGTGATCTGTCCCTGGGGTTCCCTGGCTTTCTCATCACATGGCAATGTCCTCTCCTTTCTTTCTTGGGGTCCCTGCTTGCTTCCTAGTTCTCCCCATGGCTCTCTCTGACTCTGGCTTCTGGTTTCTTCTCTTTTTAAGGCCTCCAGTAATCTGGATGAACGCCCATCCTGCTTCAGTTGGCCACAGGTTAACCAAGCCTATCCTGCTTCAGTTAGCCACACCTTAACCCAAAATAACATCTTCAAAGGCCCTATGTACAACAGATTCACACCCACAGGGACCCAGATTAAGATTAAGGAGCTGTCTACAGGAGGGTATGTAGTTCACACTCCCACAGCATGTGAGATTGAAAAGCTTCACCTGCAACTCCAGATACTGTCTGGACAACATCAAAAACACAAAATGAAACTTATAGAAAGTCAGTGGAGGAGGGAATTGACCATTCAGCCATGGAGGAGAAACTTCCCAGAGTATTTGAAAGCATCGGTCTTATACATCAAAACCTTGACTCCTATATGTAGAAAGATGGGTGAAGACCTGGGGCCTTACTCAGAAAGCAACATATTCTTCAAAGGTGGATTGGTTCCCATGAGAAGAGAGCTCAGAAGTTGGCTGGCAGCCATGCTGACCGAGAGACAGCTTAAGAAGCTAAGAAAAGAGTGTAGTCACAATAGGTAACATTGGCTGAATTAGAGTTAGAAACCCAGCATTTTACGAGTGGCCCCTCTGTGCCTTCTATTCCTCAAGCAGTCCAGGCAGTGATCATGGGGCACTCAGGGGAGCCAGATATATAGGCTGAAGGGAGCCAGGGTGGGTTCAGGGCTCCAGGGTCACCTGTGGTGTCCACCCAGCCCCCAGCCCACAGGGCCATCTGATGCGTCCCTCTCTTTACAAAGATTCAGATGGATGTCTTTTGGTTTAACATCTGATGGTCCATTTGTCCTTATTGGGGTTTTAGAGGGTCAGAATTTCTAAAGTAATGTTTCCAGAACAAAAATGGTTTAAATTCAATTCTTAAGAGCACATAATTTCCATTTCATTGGGCTTTCAAGAGTTAGATTGTTTAAGTAGTATAGTTTAATTTATATTATCAGTCCACTGTTAGTTAAATCGTAATTCAAGTTTGACCAGACCACCTGAATGATTTGAAACATTAAAGGTCATTTCTATATGCTGTGAAGTGTCATAAGAAATCTGTCAAAGTCACCTAATATTTACCTCAGTAAGTGCTGACTGGTTTTTAAAACATCCCCAGAACACAAAAATCAACTACAACTGCACCCCCACCCCAACTGAACTAAGTATTTTTTTCTAGTTTAGCCCTAACTTCATAGATTAATTTTGGGGAGTTGACATTTGACAACCATTTGCTTTTTACATTTTGTTTATTCTGTTATATTGTTTGTAATATTTTGTTTAAACATTCCCAAATTTTAGGCGGTCAAAATAAAGTCTCTCAAATACTGTATGGTCTCACTGATATGAACTGACATTAGTGAATAAACTTGGAGAAATTCACTGGAAACAGAGACCATCAGGAGATAGAAATAGGGTAAGATATTGGGTAATTGGAGCTGAATGGATACAGATTGTGCAACAGGACTGTTTGTAAAAACTCAGACATGGACAGCACAATACTACCTAACTGTAATACAATTATGTTAAAACACTGAATGAAGCTGAATGTGAGAATGATAGAGGGAGGAGGGCTTGGGCACAAATGAAATCAGAAAGAAAGAGACGATAAAGATTGAGATGGTATAATCTAGGAATGCCTAGAGTGTATAATGATAGTGACTATATGTACAAATTAAAAAAAATTGTTTTTGCATGAGGAAGAACAAAGGAATGTAATTACTGCAGGGTGTTGAAAATTGATAGTAATTGATATTTTAAAATTTTAACTTATGTGTGAGACTAAAGCAAAAAAATGTTCATTTGGTACAAAATTTATATTTTGACTAGTGCATTTCCTAATATAACTTATGTAGACAGCTTAACTGAACACCATAAGTACATGGAACCTTGAGTAGGGCATGAGATTTTGTTGGTTTGTCTAGAGTGGTGCCTTGATAAATCCCAGAGTGATTTGAATAGTGAATAAAAAAGTATTTGCAAAGTCCCCTTCGGGGAATGGTGAGAAAGGGGAAAATTCAACTTCCCCAAGTTGAATTCTTGATATTCTCTCAAGCAGTGCAGACAACCAAAGCTATAGGCTGAGCTCCCAATCCTGGGGTTTGTTCATATGAAACTTAACCCCACAAAAGATAGGTCTAGCCTACTTAAAATTAGGCCTAAGAGTCACCCCCCAAGAAAATCTCTTTTGTTGTTGCTCAGATGTGACCTCTCTCTCCAGTCAACACAACAAGCAAACTCACCATCCTTCCCCTGTCTACGTGGGACATGACTCCCAGGGGTGTGGACCTTTCTGGCAACTTGGGACAGAAATCCTAGAATGAGTTGAGACTCAGCATCAAAGATTGAGAAAACCCCTAGAATGAGCTGGGACTCAGCACCAACGAATTGAGAAAACCTTCTCGACCAAAAGGGGGAAGAGTGAAATGAGACAAAATAAAGTGTCAATGGCTGAGAGATTCCAAACAGAGTTGAGAGGTTATCCTGGAGGTTATTCTTACACATTAAATAGATACCACCTTTTTAGTTAAGGTGTAACGGAGAGGCTGGAGGGAACTGCCTGAAAACGTAGAGCTGTGTTCCAGTAGCCATGTTTCTTAAGATGATTAAGATGATTATATAATGATATAGCTCTTAATCATTCTAAGATGATTGTATAATGACATAGCTTTCACAATGTGACTGTGTGATTGTGAAAACCTTGTGTCTGATGCTCCTTTTATCTACCTTATCAACAGACGAGTAAAACATACGGAATAAAAATAAATGATAGGGGGAACCAATGTTAAAATAAACTTAGATTGAAATGATAGTGACCAATGAAAGGGAGGGGTAAGGGGTATGGTATGTATAAATTTTTTTCTGTTGTCTTTTTATTTCTTTTTCTGAATTGATGCAAATGTTCTAAGAAATGATCATGATGACGAATACACAACTATGTGATGATATTGTGAATTATTGATTATTTATGTAGAATGGAATGATCATATGTTAAGAATGTTTGTGTTTCTTTTTGTCATATTTTTTAATTAAAAAATTAAAAAAAGAAATATGTGACATTAAAAAATAATAAAGTCTCTGTGTGAAAAAAATTAATAGTTATATATGCTATAAGAATAAAGTCCAATTGGTACATTATACTTGTGATTTCACAGATATTAATTGTGTGCAAGTTCTGTGCAGTCCAAGACTAACCAACTCAGTGGTCCGTACTGCAGAAAGGACGGGTGGCCCCTTTCCATTTCTAGTCCATCATGCAGTCGGGGAGCTGGAGAGGACTTCAGCCATCTCTCCCATTGCAAGGATGAGGACCAGAAACTCCACCTGCGTTGCTCGAGGTCACCCATCCAAGGTAGGGCCTTTGTCTGGCATTCCCAGGAGTCCATCTGCATGCACAGACGCCCTCCCTGCTGGCAAAGGCAGACCAGGTGCGTTTGACCACCTTTCCCTCTCCTTTGCCACGACGAACGCTGCTAACCAATCGCAACGCTCCTTCCTGTTCTGCCTACATTCAGCTCTGAGGTGCTTAACAGATTCTTTGAATCAACCCATGGGCGATCCTCTTGGCCATTTCTGCAATACGGACCACTGAGTTGGTTAGTCTTGGACTACCAGAGCTTGCACACGATTTTCTCACCCTCCCCTCACCCCCACGCTGCTCCCTGAGTGGTCATGGGGCTCGGCGCATCCTGTGGTTGTAGTAAGGTGGGCACCAGATGTGCCCCCGCCTGGAGGGCATGAGACTGTCCCTACCCCATGGTCTCGGGCCCTGGGCACCCACGGGCAGCACGCACACCACCACCTGCTTTTCTGCAGCCTCTTGCTCTCAGGACCACACTCCCAGGTCGGAATCACGTGAGCTTGACAATGTGCCCTGCTTCAAGGAACTAAACCCCAGGGCTGCCACCGAACAGCCTCGTCAGGCCTTGGATTGCTCTGGATTGGGCAGAGTCACACCTGGGCTTGTTCTGACGGGCATCAGGGAGTCAGGGGCTTGGGAACGGGCACTGGGATGGCCAGAGGGTTTCAACAAAAACAGCAGACACACCTGCTCCAGCATTCGTCAGCCAAGGTTCTGGATATATATAAATACGAATGGTATGGGAAATTTATTGCAAGCAGTATACCTGGCCCTTTATATTTTACTTTCAATTGCATGGCTTTTTAGCAATTAAACATACAAGAAATTATCCATCATCTCCAAACATGCTAAAGGTATGTTTACCAAAACTCGAGCATGTATTTGTGATGTCACATTCTAACCCTGGGAACCTCAGTATAAACACAGGGTCCTTTATTGTAAGAAGGGGCAGGAAAGTCAGAGAGATTTGAAGATGCAATGCTGCTGGCCTCAGAGGCAGAGGAAGGGGCCCTGAGCCAAGGAATGTTGGTGGCCTCTAGACAGTGGAAAGGACAAGGAAGTAGACTTTCCTTGAGAGCTCCAGAAGAAACCAGCCCTGTCGGCACCTCGGGTTTAACCCAGTGAAACTGATTTTTGGACGTCTGACCTCCAGAACTGTCAGATACAAATTTGTGTTGTCTAAGCCACTGAGTTTGTGGTAATTTGTTACAGCAGCCATAGGGAATTAATACACTCGGCTTACAAATGGGGCCCTAAATCCATCAACTTCATCCACCATTAATGTCCCCTCAACACTGAAAGTTGTTTCCACACCAGCATTTACCAGAATTCTTTTTAACAAATTTGGAACATGGAAAAAAATATCTCCACTTCCAGTGCTATTGACTGGAGGGAACTAATCATATGTCCAATGTGTCAATGTCCCAAGGGAGACTTTGGGGGGTCTGGGCTGACGGCTTTTGGCTGGGCATGGTGTCAGCAAAAGAAGGGGGGCCTCAGTGAGCCAGGCTCAAAGGCCTTGGAGCAGGCTGGGTGAATAATTCAAAGTTTAGGACTTAATTTTCTAATGATATGAATGGATAAAGTTTCCTTAACACTGGAAACATTATAAAGATAGTCAATTTCCTTTCTCAAAATACACAGGTGTAATAAGAGCTAAATTTTGGGGAGTGCCAAGTGCTTGCTATGCATCATCATGTTGAACCCTCTGGGGACTTTGTGTGATGGGTACTGCCCTGGTTCCCAGTGCTCCCATTTTTACGGAGGAGGAAGTGGAAGCTCAGAGAGGTTAATCCACTCATCCGAGGTCACACAGCCAGCAAGCGGCAGAACCAGGATTTGAAGCACGCAGCCTGGTTGTGGCAAAGCCAAGCACATGATTTCTCATTAACTTAAGTATTTCAGTTCTGAGGCAAAGAGGCCCAGCCTGAGCAAAGTGGGTACAAGGGGCCTCCGCCATCTGTGCCAGTAGCCTGGGGGCTGGGGGACAGGCAGCAGGGCTGCGCCATGGAGACGCAGCACAGAGCACATCCTGCAAAGGCTGTGCAGGGAGGAGGGTACTCAGGGGGAACCACTCACCCAGCAGTTCTGGGTGACGCTGCCCACTGCAAAGCTGCTGGGCTTCCATCCATGCTACTTTATCTTGGCTATTTCTGTGATATTTCTCCAAGAGATACCAAAACAGCTATAATAATGTTTCCCTAAACACAGCCTAGGTGGGTCCGTCTCTCTTAGATTGAGCATCAAGATGGCCCCGCTTTAACCCTGAACCCAAATAAGCCGATTGCAAGTGACTTTGATCTCAACTCAGAACCGGTTTCAAAAAGGGCAAGAAACCCTCAGAAAGAAAGTTCTGGGCCACTGCTCAGATATCTCAGGCGCTAGGAAAAGTTGTCCGTGGGCCAGATGCCTTTTTCACTCCAGAAACAAAGGGCTTTAAAATCATTTTATGGTTCCAAGTTAATTTCCTAAAAAGGAACTCGGCAGAAAAGAAGGCTTTCCTCTAGCGTTTCAAGAATCAGTACAGGAAAGTTTTTATCACTCAGATGAGAGCAAAATCTGTCTTTACAGCTGTGCACACTTTCCTGAGTAGATTTATGTCTATGTGGCAGCATGAAGAATCAAGCTGTGCACCTGGGCTTTATCAACCTAAAGTACTTGGAAATTCTTTTGACCCATTGAGGGGATTTAAAGGGACTCCATTTTAGCTTGTCAGTGCTGACGTATTAGCTAGGAGTTGGAAATCGGGTTTCCTGAATCTACTTATTTGGACAGTAGTAAGGATGAAGGAGGCTGCTGAGGTGCTTAGAAAGAGGGTGGGAAGCTTGGGAGAGAAGTGGGAATTTTGGTCCATCTTGGCATTGCTGAATCACTGCTGGCCCATGGCAAGCACTCAGGAAATACTTGCTGACTGGAGGGTTGAAGTTTTCTCTGAGGAGTCCATCTGCAAGGATTTCGCTGACAGGGTGGACTGAAATCCTGAAATGTGAGGGTTTTGAACAATGCCCCCCGCCCCCTGCCCGCCCCCCAGCCAGCACTTCATCCTCATCACTCCAGGGCATCCACCGGGGCTCAAGGTCCGCGGGCCCAGCCTGCCTTCCATCCTCATCCCTGCTGGTCCCCAGCTGTCAGTTCCCAAGCTACTCCCGACCCTTTCGAGGGCCCCATCCAAGACGCTTGTCCTCTGGAGAGCTTACGTCTTGAAGGGGTTGTCCCTTCTGGGAAACAATGAATTAGTGCCTTCATTTTTAAACCCAGCCAGACGCAGATACCTGATGTCAAAGGCTTCTGCCTGGGTGAGCCAGGCCGGCTGGCACATGTCCCTCCAGCATGAGGGTGGCTGATGCGTGGCTGGCAAGTGCTGGGGTGCATGGAGGATGGGGGTGGGGGACAGCTTCCCCTGGACCCGTGCACCCTGCGCACCCCATGTCCTGCTGTCCCCTCATGGAGGATGGGCCATCTGTGAAACTGCTATTCAAAGAACTTGCGGCCTTCAATGAGAGTAAGTCTGACAAATTATGTTATTTTCAAGTTGTAGAGCCTTAGTTCACAACACACAAAGCTATATACAGCAGCTCTTAATTGCAAAATGATTCCTAAGTGACGGAAACTTTTGGAATGAATCCCAGCAGAAGCTACCTCCTCCATGAAGGCCTCCCTGATCACCCTTTTGATGATCTCCCATCTGTGCAAGCATTTGGGGTTTTCCTACCACAAAGGTAAGGTGAGTTGAGGTGGAAAGATGGAGAGAATGCCTGACCCAAGTCCTTAAGCAGCCACCTGAGCTATTTTCCCCATGGCAACCTGCTGAGGAATGCTCCACGACGGCTCCGGCTTTAGTGCTCCCAGTATTTTGCCCCAGGTCACAGGGTGGTTTCCCAGGGGTGGACCTCCAGGACTGCGGCCCTCTACAGAGGCAAGGAGGAGCCAGGCTGACGGGCAGACCTCTACCCCCTGGGTCTCACTGCCCCAAAAGTGGGGAAAGGCGAGCCCCAGGCGAAGGAAAGAGGGAACACTCCTTGGGGCCCATGCTGCTAGCCCCAGCAGCCTCGTGGGGACTCCCCACCCCTACCCCAGCTCAGCTCCTCTCATGCCTCTCAGTGCACCTGGGGGTGGCAAGCAGCCTCCAGCAGCCCATTTTCCTGCCACCCAAGGTGGTGCTGGGAGCGCCGGGGCTCCTTTACTGCGCGAGGTATGGTCTAGCCGAGTGGGAGGGGGAGGTCCGCTCTGGCGCCCACGCGCCCGCCAGCTTCTGCACCCATGGGGGCTCCCGTGTTCCCGCTGGGCCTCTGGCTGGCCCCCGCCATCTGGGCCCTTGGACCCAGGGCTGCCCTCCCTGAGACAGGTGAGGCCCCCACAGGCCACGTGCAGTTCCTGGTGGGCAGGGGTAGAAGGCTTTAGGGGTGCCCCCCCCCCCCGGC
>PVIY010034171.1:0-27385 GCA_004026745.1 Myrmecophaga tridactyla
TATGTGCTTTCATTTAAAAAATCAGTTTTAAAGAACATTTGAATCAACACCCATTTTATGAGTGGGGAAAAAATGAGGGACAGTAAACTTCAGAAATTTAGTTCTGTTTAAGGTTCCTTTGCATTTCAGGATTTTTTAAAAACTTCTTATTGCAGCAATATATATATAATACAAAATTAGCCATTTTAACCACTTTCAAATATACAATTCAGTGCTATTAATTGGATTCACAATACTGTGCTTCTAATCACCAACATCCATTATCTTACTCTTTCATTACCTCACACAGAAACTGTATCTATTAAGTAATCACTCCTTCTTCCCTCTCCCAGCACCCCCTGGTCCCTCAAAACCTGTAATCTACTATCTGACTGTATGAAATTTGCTTATTCGAGGTATTTCATATAAGTGAGATCATGCAATATCTGTCTTTTTCTGTCTGGCTCAGGATTTTTTTTTAATGTGAGTATTTTAGTGAGACACAAGTGAAATATTCTCCAACGTAAAATGAACTGTTTAAATGGAAGGACAGCATGTAAGATCTGTACAGTGAACACTTTGTTTTTGGTGATATTTGAACTTTATTAGAATGCTGTATTCACTTTTCCATACTGCATTTGAAGAGGACATATAGATTATAGAAAAAGGTTTAAAGGGAAGAACAAATACAGCCAAACATTTTGAAAATGCGTCTAATTTGAAATGCTAGAGGAGTTACATTTGTGCTGCTGGACAAAGTCAAATCTTTGGAGTAGGAGAGATCCAGAGACTTAAAGGACTTAAAGGAATACAATATCATATTAGTGATGGGGAACGACTTTTCTCAGATTCTGCTGAGGATAAAACAAGATAGAACCTGTTTAAATTGCAATGGGAGGAATTTAGCTTCAAAGTAGGGAATAAACAACCTTGCTAAAAATCATCCTACATGGCAGAAATCTTTGTGGCTTCAAATTTTAAGGAGAAAAGGCCTATTTGGTTTGTTGGTTGATTGATTGGCTTTAAATTCTTTTTCTGGATTCTTGTCTATAAAATAAGTAAAAGGACAAACAGGATTAATTTAACTGCCACTATTTCGACCTACTGGAGTATCCTGGGAATGATTTTTATTTTTAGTTTTTACTTTAATATATTTTTGTATTTTAACTGATTTTCTGTAGAATGGGTGCCCTAACAGCTGTCCCTGATTGCTTATTTAGAGCCATTCTGGCTAAGACAGTTGCCAGTCACCACAGGTAGCTATTGAAGACTCGAAATGTGGCATGCCCCATGGCTAAAATAATGCTTTGGCATTATCATTAATGTTAAATAAAACATATTACTGAAATGAGTTTCACCTGATTTCTTTTTATTTTAAAGATATGCTACTGAGCAATTTTAAATTACCTATGTGGTTTGCGTTATATTTATACTGGACAATGATGAACTAAACAGGGATCAGCAAACTCCTTTGTGAAGTGCCACATGGTAAGCATTTTAGACTTTGCGGGCCAGCTCTTCACTGCTGTTTTCTTACAAAGCAGTCAAAGATAATACTCGCAAACAAATGAGTGTGGCTGTGTTCCAATAAAACTTAAACAATCAGGCCCTCTGGCTGTAGTTTGCTATTTTCAGATCTAAAGGGTCCTCTCTGGACTTGAAGACCATGAGATACTTAGAGGAACTGAAAGAATAGCCAATGTTGCCCCTTGCTCACCTTATCTGGATCTTTTACTAAACAACTTTTCCCAACTTCTTCAGCTGTGTGTGGAATGTAATCCAGAAGACCTTGTATCAATTCTGTTCTCTGAGAAAAACCACGAGCTCATATGTGTTTTAAAGTTTGCCCTTTGTAGACTAACAAATATGTCCATATACCCAATTCAAATGGGATCTTTTAATGGACTTTTCTTTAAATGAAGCATGTATATTTGCATCTTTATTTAAACATAAAATTGAATATAAATCAAGAATGCATTTACATTCCAGTTGAGCTGTCGAGAAATATGGTTGTATTTTTTTTAACCTTTAGTTAGCCTTAGGGTAGTGTCTATTTAGTGCCATTTGCTGAAAAATCTTATTTGAGCTTTATCCTACTATGTCACATAAAGCACAGATGATGCACTGATAGGCCACCAATAAAAAACTGGATCCCAGCTTATCGTAAACTTTTCAGAATAAAAAGTTAGTTATTTTATAATATACAAACAATAAACCAAAATGGAATGTGAGTAGTTTCCAAAATGTGAGATTTTGAGATTTTACCTACAAATTTACATGTAAAATATTAAATAATAAAATGTTGTGGCAACATGACATGTTGCAGACTAACTCCATTTTTATTGAACTACCTATAATTTTATTAGCAAAACTGCATCAGCACAGAGAAATATAACGTTTCTTTGCAAACAATGAATTTCATACTATAAGGTAGATTTTCAATATAGAATGGCAATTCTTGGTCTGTTCCTTTTAATGTAATGAACAGTGTGTAATCTTTTCTAGTGCGGAAAATATTTTGCATCAATTTTGTATAATTTAAAAACAAAATAGCTTTGAATGTTGACATTCGATGAAATATTTATATATGTATTTATATATGTATTTATATATATATTTATATATGTATTTCCCTCCATCGGCTTTGGATTAAGATTTGTTTTAAGTGTTTTGATCTAGTTGAATCCCAACTCTGGTGCCTGAGCAGTCGCACCTGTCCTAGCCTACCCGAGAAACATACAAAGCCATTTGCTTTTTAAACACACGTGAAATGATGCAGGTCTTTGATAGCGTAGAACCGTTTTTCATAAGCATTTAATATACAGTTTTAACTATTGTAAGTTACATAAAAATAATTTCATTATACCCTACAATACTTTGTTCATAGCGTCTTTGTAAAGAATGTCCCTTTTCTCCCTTTGTTGCATTAATTTAAACTCTTTTTGACGAAAGAGTGCCATCCACGATGAGGAAAACTATGAAAAGCACGTCACAGCTTTGCGCCAACGCTAATTCAGGAGGTCTCGGCTTCCCTGTGAAAAGTAGGAACGGACCATTTAATAGCTCCAGCTGTCTGCCTTGCACACAAAAGCAGCTCTGAATTTCCTCACAGGACTTCAAAGCCATGCGTGTATCTAAACATTTGATGGCCATGTAAATCAGAGGCACAAAGGGGGAATGTGTGGATTTCACGGTGCGCGGCTGGTTTAAGCCGGGCATTGTGCCCCACGTGCCGGTGGGGAGCGCCAGCAACAGAAGGGCGCTGTTCAGGCGCGTGTGACAAATGCAGTTAACACCGGAGCCACATTACTCTTGTCAGGTTCCCTTGATGTATTTAAACAGGTTTTAATTATTTTCAGCATCCGAGGGCCTGAAATATATCGCTTAATAGTTCTTCAAAGAAAGCTTACTTAATGTGTGAATGTAAAACCTCTCATAAAAACGAAACTTTTATATTGGCCTTCGTCATTGGCATAGGTTATTCATCAAGTCAGCAATTTGTGTGGCAAAGTGCCATTTGAATAGTGTATTGTTAGGATACTTATGGTCCACTTGACAAGGGCTCTTGCTGTAAATAGTGCAATTTGACTCCAGCTGTTAAAGAGTGGCTTTGACAGCAGCCAGATAGAATGGAGATGCTTTACTGCACCACCGAAAAATCAATATTGGGTTTTTGTTCATAGTAACCTGTTCTTTTCTCTTCTGTAGATTTATAAAGGACTATCGAGGGTGTATAAGTGGAAGTTTAAATATTATTTTAAATGTGATTCACATTGAGTTTCAAATTAAGACTTGTGATAGATGGTACAAGTGCAGAGTTTTAGGATATTATTTCCACCCCCTGCTTCATGTTTAGTCACAATTACAGTTAAGTCTCATTCAGATTTTCTAACCTAAATAGAAAAGAAGGAGTGTAAAACACGGACTCAAAATTGTGTACCTATTGTGTGTTGCCAGTGCAATTATTTCTTTTTATTTTTTCTTATTTATCTTGTGTGTCCTTTCCATCTTTTCTGGGTGTACCTTTTTATATAGATGGCAGGGTTCTTTGTGGTTGTGCCCATAGCAACACCTACAGATGTTGACAGCCGGTTAGGTCCCTGGTATTGTCGCAGGTTTTCCTAAAGCAGAGTCTTGCTGGTTTTGAAAAGGTTCCTGGCAGTTTCCAGCAATACTAGGTTGCTATGATACCTGACTGATAGCAATAGATATTGAATCTCTTAATTACAATAAGTACACGCAAGGGTTCTTTTCTTGATTGGGTTTCTCTACTGTTGCTAGCAGTTATCTTTAAGATACAGTAATAGGAAGTGAAATTATTTACACAATATGAGAAAAAAATGTTTCAGGGGCTTACCTCGAAATGGCATATTGAATCAAAAAAAAAGAAAAAGTTTTCCAGGTGTAAAAATAGTTTAACTGATTGTTGATTTCCCAGAATATCAGAAATAATATATAAATAATAATATCAGAAATAATATCAGAAATAATATAAATAAATCAAATTTACCAAATTTGATTTTGAATTTTTACAGTTGTTTATCTGCCTGAGATGTCGTAAGTCTTTGTCTAAGGTGGGCTGAATAGGATTTGAAGACGCTGTCATTTTTAACATATGGAAAATGCTGGTATAATGTATATATTCTCAAATGCCTTTCTCAGTGAAATCTGTTAAAATAACTATCTTCCCATTACTGATCAAATCTGCATTTATTGAATTTGTGGCTGAGATAGCAACTGAAAATTCATAAAGCTGATAATATAATTGTGCAGAGACCTTTAAGGCTGATTCAAGGTCACTGATACTGTTTTTTCTAATTGCTGATAGGCAGTTGTGATTTCTTCCAGAGAAAGGTTTGCTCTGCTTTGGCTGTAGCTGCCTTCAAAAACTATTAGCTCTTCTGTTAATTTTAAAGTCTTTTTTCCCTGAATAAATGTCTATATTATTTTTCTAGCACTCTATTCAGTTGACAAATAAAGGGCCAGTAGTGCCTGCAGAATTTTCACTAATGGGGCCAAGGTTTCCCTCAAACCCCTCTCCCCATCCCCTGGCCTCAAAAGTTCACCAACCCTGGAAAAAAACATGGAGACATAATATTATTCCTTTCTTCTTAAATTAAAAATTCTGTTTAAAATCTTCACTTGACTTGGCAGAGTAAGGGGTTTCTAGCTATAGAAACATAGATAAAAGTTAAACATACCAAGCATTTTGATTTTGTATGTAGCTTAATCTAGGGACAGGACAAACATATCAAAGCATGTCTTAAATTTGACACCATTTGCATTAATTTAATATAGCTTTTTAGAAACAATGAATTATGCGACCATGTCCTTTCCATACTATCCACCTGTTCATAACCATTTAGGTCCTTTTAAAATCCTTCTTTCTTCTTTTCTTTTACTTTTTCTTCTCAGTAGTAAATAGTTTTTGTTTTTTATAAACCTGTTACATTTCAAAATTTGCTAAGGTCCTGCTTCTTGTAGGACCCAAAAGATGGACCTCCTGAAAGAGGTCAATATGTTTATTTCCTGTGATATAAATTCACTCCAGTGGATTTGGACATATGGTTAGTGTACAACTTGCTAGTTCTAATTAAAAGGTGGTGATAACTGTTGTTACCCCTTAATAACCAACCACTTATCTTATATTTGGAATATCTCATGTCCGTGTCCCATTTTCTCATTCAAAAAGCATTGACTGATATTTCCAGGGGTAGAAAGTGAAGTTTGGTGAACTTCAGATATTGAGTTAACCAAAAGGGTTAGTTGCTTATAATAGGAAAGGAAAAAGGAGAGTAAAATCTTTCTTCTTGAAAGCTGGTAATATCATTTATTGATTGATGGTACCATTTGGACTCATTTAAAGAAATCCCAACAGGAGCACTACTTCTGTTCCAGTGACTTATGTTGAAACTGGCCCTAAGAGAGCAGCAAATGCAAAAAAGTAACCAGGAACAATTCTCAGAGAACACTTATTCTCATGGAATATTTTCCCTTTAATGTTAAAAGCAAAATGAATTATTAAAAATTTATCCAGCTAGCATTTTTATTCATTTTTCTGAATTTGGTTTTAATCATGACATCCTGAGGACACCATGATTTCTCTGCATCCCCAAGTGACTTTCACTTATTTGTAATAGTCCACATACTGCAAAGCTTATATTGCTTTGGAAACAGCCATTTTAACCCTAAATTAAAATATTCTGCATAACCTTTTTGTCCACTTATTATTTCTGCCAGGCACAAAATTATCTTACGAAGCTTTGTGTGGGACTATGTTATGCACATATTTAACTCCATGCATATGAAGATAGGACTGAATGTTTTAGTTGTTTTTTGTCTTCACTTATTGTGCAAAACCTGATGGTTTCTAGAACTCCATTTTGAAAGTTCATGAACTTAAGAGTCATGCTCACCTCCTTTACTTTCTTCACTGCTCCCCTAAAGGTCTGTGGTCATTATATGAAACTTGACTTTCTCCATTTATTCTCTGGTGATAATTGTTTTTTCTGTTTGTTTGTTTTTCACCTTTTTTGGTCCTTAAACTGAAATAGTAATCTTGATGCATAAAGAGTAGTAACAGAGAGGTACCGGTACACCAGAACCCTTCATCTCTGGTTTTAGCAACATAGAATGTTAGAATTAGAAATGGTTTAGTTACTTGTCCTTTCCTGTCCCATCTCTTCTTAAGAGAATTTGGGAGTCCAGTCTTGATGAAATCATTCAGTGAGGTTCAGAACTAGTACTGAGACCTTTTGGTTCCTGTCCCAGCTCTCTTAGTCCCATTGTATCTGAATCCACAGACACACGGTCCCTGCAGCCAGGGTCAGGGCTATCAAATTTCTCTCTGTTGAGTTCCCATGTTATCCTGCCTTCACTTCCCCACCCCATTTTCCTGGATGTTCATAGCAAACAGACTTGAGATCTATTGTACTAACATGTTTCTGTAGTCCTAAAGAATTTCAGAATTCCCTGTTTTGCAGTGATGAGTTGATAGAATTTAACTTCTGCTTGGATCTTGCCTTCCTTTTCTCTGTCTGATTACTCTGCCTGGTATAGCTGGTCCTTTGAGACTTCCTCTCCAGCCCTAGGGCTCTCATCTTACAGCCCTCACTGAGGGTCATTGTGCTGATTTGAATCTGTGGTGGACACTAGATAAGCCATGTACTTTAATGCTCATTCAGTATTGCTGGCTGGGAGCTTTTGATCGTTCCCATGGAGATGTGACTCACCCAGTTGTTGGTGGTAACTTTTGATTAGATGGCTTCCATGGAGTTGTGACTCCACCCATTCCATGTGGGCCTTGACTGGAATCCTTTAAAACAAGAAGCATTTTGGAAAAGGCTTAATATTCTGAGAGAGACTGAGGCCGGGCAGCCAGAGGCCTTTGGAGATGAAGAAGGAAAACACCCCAGGGGAGCTTTATGAAACAAGAAGCTGGGAGAGAAAGCTCACAGATGCTGCCATGTTTGCCATGTGCCTTTCCAGTTGAGAGAGAAACCCTGAAAGTCATCGGCCTTCTTGAACCAAGGTATCTTTCCCTGGATGCCTTAGATTGAACATTTCTATAGCCTTGCGTTAGTTGGGACATTTTCACAGCCTTAGAACTGTAAACTGTAGCTTATTAAATGCCCCTTTTTAAAATCATTCCAGTTCTGGTATATCACATTCTGGCAACTAGCAAACTAGAACAGTTACTCTGCCATCTTTTCCCTGAACCCTTCCAGATGCTAGTGTCTTTGTTTACTATTGTTGTATAACAAATTATCACAAACTTGGAGTCTTAGAAAAATATAAACATTATATCACAGTTTTCATGGGTCAGGAGCCTGGCCCAGCATGGCTGAGGTCGCTCTTCAGGGTCTCTCATGGCTAATACCAAGATGTTGGCAGGAGCTGTCTCATCTGAGGCCTGGGCTCCACTTCCAAGCTCATTCAGGATGTTGGTGGGATTCAGTTCCTTGTGGTTGTAGGACTAAGGTCTCCGTATTCTTGCTGGCTGTCAATTGGGGCCACACACTTCCTTGCCATGTTACCCTTGTCATCTTCAAACTAGCAACAGGGAACTTCCCATGTGCCAATCCCCCTTGCACTTCAACTCCCTGACTGCTCCCTCTGCCACCTGCCATAGAAAATTCTCTGCTTTAAAAGGGTCACATGATTCATTTGGGACCTTGGTTACATTGGCACAATCCCTTCCCAGCAGTACCAGATCAGTATTTGATTAAGTAACTGGGAGAAGGTGTGTGTAAACCAGAGGCCAAGAATCTTGGGGACAGTTTTTGAATTCTACATGCCCCGGATGGGAAGTCATTCTAAGGTGACTGCTGCCTTGGGAATGTTACATGCCCTGCTTCTGGACAACCTCTTCGCCCTGTCTGTTCCTGCTGAGGAATTGGTCTGCACTGTGACGGTTCTGAATCTCTTTACCTCTCAGGTCAATGTCTGTTTTAAGACAACCATGGTGTGGTGCTGATCATGTGATCAGATGGTAGAATGTGGAAAGGAAAATATGGGTCCTTTGTCTTCCTACATGGTTAGCATGTAGATTAAATGAGAAAGTTATCTGATGTTTAAAATGGTTCTGTAAACTAAGAAGTTATCTGAATCTAGAACTTTCATAAAGTTTGGTAATCTATGCTGGACAGTCCAACATTTTTAATTAACAGGGACCTATCCTTATATAAGACAAGGGACTAGGCATAAGTATTCAATCTGTCGTAGTTAAAATCAAGTTTATAGATGGTAACAAATTGTCTTTACAATGCCTTGAATGTATTTTTCCTTTATGCTTTTTATGTTATACTGTTCAGTTATATTAATGATCAGCTTAAGCCGTCCTTAGAACATTCATTACCTTACAGATGAAATTTCTGATGTTACCAAAGGATATGTATGATGCAGCAGAAAACTCCCAGTTTTAATTGTATTTTTGTAATTATTTTATTTGCATTACTATGATAATTGCATTAATCATAATAAATTATGGCCAGGAATTCATTTGATTTAAGTGATCTAGTCTCCTGTCTATGTCAAGATAATAGTTGGGTTCAAATACAGAAAATTCCAATGAGTTGCAGCTTAAGTAAATATCCGAATAATGTACAACATCTCAGCTGTTAGTTTGCTTTGCTGCTCTTCTTGGCCCATGATAGAAGATTGGCTATAGGGCTACAGCTTGACAGTTTTTGTCTTCACCTAATAGTCAATGTCCATTGATTCTAGGAATAAACTCTTACATTTTAAAACATTGTATTCTTCTTCTTTATCAGAATTCAGATTCATAACAGGAAGCAGTTGTCAAAATTTATTTCTCCTTCAGGCTTAATGCATAAAACCTAAGGATTTTTGCCCTTATCTGTCTGTAAAAAGGACATAATAAGTAGGTGTTTAATTCATAGGCATACCATGAAGTATAATAGAACTAAGCAAGATAATCTACAAGATTCTCAGTACTTCATTATGTATGAATGATACATCACACTCCCTTAAAGGTTTTGCGATCCTCTTGTGGTCATCTATCTACGAGGTAAATAATGTAATATGGTTGCTTTTAATTCTCATTTTCAGTATTGCTGAATTTCATTCAGAGTAAACATGTAACAACATATTATAATTTAAAGTTTCCACACTTGAGAATTAGAGCATATGTAGCAGTTCATGAGTGATACTTGGGGAAGAATTCTAATTGATCTTTATTATCCATTACCTTTTTGGACTTTTTGCCTGTTTGTTTCCAAATTTTGAACACCTTGATACATAATTAAAGCATAGAAAATAACCCCTGTAATATTTCACAATGTCTATAAAATCCAAATTACTAACCACTATTATTATTGTGTAATTTTTATTGTGTCTTTTGAACCAGGAAATATATCTATTCTTTTCTTAGCAAGAATATCTTCTAATGGACATTTAATTATTATTAATCTGGGTGTATTTATCTTTAGAGTACAAGCCAAAGTTATAAAGTATACATGAAGAAGATATTGAGAAATTTCAATCGTTGATTTGAGATTCAGGTATTTACCTACCAGCCAGTTGGCTTCAAAAAAGAAACTCAGTATTCCAACGACTGCTAGTTCTACCAGAATGTTCCTTCCTTAACTCCTTCCCATCAAATCTTAGCTTCCATGTCACCTCCCCATTACATGAGTAGCCCCCATCTCCCATTATTCTCCTTCTCAGCATTCTATTTATTTAAGTTTTTATGTTCCCAATTTTACACTAAAACATGAGCTTAAGGGTGGAGAGGGGGTGTGGCATTGACTTGACCAGCTCTGCAGGTTTATCACTGTAGCCTCATCACCTAGCACATGTCTAGCATAGGGTAGACATTATGCAATATCTACTGAATAAACACATGAAAGCTACTAAAACCTAAACATGAAAAAGAGATGGTGAGAAAGTGGGAGTTATTTCCTTTTTTAAATTGTTAGGGACAGAAATGAAAATGATGGCTAGGGAAATATAAAGCATATCTGTTTTGCTTTAAGTCCATATTGGGTTTACATGTGACTTGATCTTACAGAGGGGAATGACCTAGCAAATAATAGTCAATAATAGCAAAGATGCTATTGAAACACAGCAGCTACGCCACCAATATTTAGACACTAGTCTCAATCAATTCAAAAGTTTACAAGGCATATTGATATTTAGACCAGCCCAGATCAATTCAGAAGTTTATAAGAAAAAAGGTTATTAAATATTGGTGATGAAGTTTAGGATGTTGAGCTCATTAGGGAAGAATGATTCACTATAGGTAAGATGGGCATAGCAATGAGATGATAAACCCTTAGGAAGATTAAAAGGCAGTATGGTTAAAATTACATTTTACACCAGCAAAGTTTGCATTATTCCCGCATTCACTTTCCTTAAATCTTAGGTTCCTTTTTCTAATAACAAAGTCATCTAAAGTAAGTACTCAAAAATATCTGGAGGATTATACTATATAATATGAGCCTTCTGCTTCCTTCAAATAATTACTTTTAACTAAGCCCTCCCCTCAGTACAAAACCCCACAGACAGCAACAACGTAATCAACCGGCTTGTAATAACTTTTAGAAATATAAGTGTAATAAATATGAAGAGGCTTGATTTTTGTTTCATTTCCCAGATGCAAAGTCTCTTGCACAGTACTGCATCCCTCAACTGGCAAACATCATAGAAGCTTCTTTCTTTTGCAGATCATTTTAAAATGGTATCACTCCTCCTCTCATCAGAGAGGGTTGACTGTGTTCCATGGTGTATGACATTAAATGCTTTAGGTAACTCCTTGCCATGGGAACATAGGGTAACGTGCTGGATTGGGAACCTCAGGTGATGCCCAGCCTCATAGGATTTGTTCCTTCTCCTTGTCCCTTAACACGGCATCTGACCACAGTGAGGAGGCTTCTCAGTGATTGTAGGTCTGCAGTGCTCCTTGGCTCAGCTGGCCCTGCTGCCTCCACTCTCCATACTCCCCTTCCTGCCTAATCTCATGTACAGGAGATATTCCCTCTACTTAGTCAAATCCTACCCATGCTACAGTATCTGTACCATGCTATCTGACATGAACATGCTGAGCAAAATAATGTAAAATGAATATGGATTCCTTAGTTATTTTACAAATATTTGTCTTATTTTTCCAATTTGGTCTCAAGCTCTTTGAAAGCCAAGGACTGCTATGTGTGTAAGTTTTGCACGGAATACAGAATAAGACACTTTATTCATTCAGCATATATTTGTTGAACACCTATCATGTGCCAAGCACTCTTCTTGGTATTAGAAACTTCATTCAGGTCATGGCATTCATGGAACATACATCTCAAGTGAAAGCGGACCGATCATAACTATATATGTAGAGAAAGAGAGTGATAAAGTTCCAGCAGGTAGTTAAAAATCAGGTGGTATTATAAACACTTCCTGGGTATTTACTGTAGGCTCACTGGTGAAAAGGCCTCTTGGAGGATGGTGCATTTAAACTAAGTCTGCATGACTAGAAGGAGGCAGACGTGATGATTAGAGAGGAGAATATTTTAGGCAAAGCAAGCAGCTACTACTGAAAATGGTCAAATGTAGGAGTGAGCTTGATGTAGTCAATGAAGTATAGAAGGCCAGTGTCACCAGAGAAAAGTGGTATGGGGGAAAGTCTAAACATTTGGAGAGTAACACAGGGGCAGACTATATAGGGTTTGATCATCCAGGAAAAGGAGTTTGAGTTTTATCCTAAGTACTAAGGGAAGTATTTTTTTCTAAGTACTAAGGGAAGTATTCAAAAGGAGTGATGTGATCTGATTTACTTTTTGAAAAGATTCCTTTGGTTGCTATGTGGAAAACTAGATCAGAGGAGAAGAGGTGTCTGGCAAGAGGTGGCTATTGCAATCTTGAAGCAAGAGAAGGAAATTATAAGTTGGTACTGAGTTGAATTTTTTAGCATTAAACTGGTAAAAAAAAAAGTCACAACACAACATATGTACATCTAATAGGCCAGCATCTTAAAGTGTGATTGGAACCCCCACTGATGGGGAGACATAATACGGGAAGTCACGTTGGGTCTAAATCCTGTTAGATGAATAGGATTTTGCTGTAAGGAAGAAGAGGTCCAAAAGCCCAGAAACATGAAGAGTAGGGGATTGATGAGACGTTGATATGAGTGAAAATAGAATATATAGTGAGTAGAAGGGCAAGATGATTGTGTCTTGTGCTCCTGCAGGAAAATGTTTTAAAAGTCTACAAACTTGGAGGTGAACTTCTGAGAGCAACTTTTATTTGTGGTGGAAAGTCACATGAGTAACAATAAAAGCCACAAATATAGCTTCAAGACCTTTGTTAAAATGTAACTTACCTGAATCAAGAGGATTTTCTACTTTAAATTGAACCCTTTATATTTATATTTTAGTTTTGCCTAGAAAAAAATGCCGTTCTATTCATTTAATCTTCACATTAACTTAGGATAAGCCAGCTCTCTACAAACATTTTCTGTAAAGGGCTAGATAGTATATATTTTTGACTTTGTAGACCTTACAGTCTCTGTCACAACCACGTAATTTGCCTTTGTAGTTCAAAAGCAGCCATATGATATGTAAACAAATGAATATTGCTGTGTTCTGATTAAACTTTACTTGTAGAAAGAGATGCCAGACAGGCTTTTGCCAATGGGCAATGGTTTGCTGACCCCTGCAATAGGCAGTGCTGTTATAATTAAGTGAAATAGGTCACAAGCGTAGGAGTGGAAACTTTCCATTAGAAAGAGCTGTATTTGGTTCTTCTGTCATCAGCCTATTTTCTTTTCTTGCTCCCTCATTTAGTAAAAGTTCCCAGTGCTTCCCTTAACTTTAGAGTATTAGTTTGTGAAATCATTTTCGGCTTTTTGTATTTTTTTTAAATTTTCCTTGCTTCTTACTTAAAGTAATAAGTTCACAGTCTTGATCTTGTCAATCATTTTATAGATATGTGAGAAGTGATGATGGTATGGTCCTTTGAAAGTACCCACGTCCTCAGTTATGCTTTTTATATATTTAGTTTAAATTATACACTTTTCCTTAGGTGAGCATACTTTTTAGATATTGATTTCAATTTAATAAGTATGTTTTGAATTGAATTGACTAAAATATCTGGTGGCCACATACAGGTAAATACCTAAAATAAATGTTGTGGCTGGTTATTCTTATGCTATGGAAATACGCATAAGAAGTATTCCAAAGGGAAGAAGCACTTTTTTTTTTTTCCCTTAGATTTACTTAGTGGAAAAACAATTTTGACTAAGTTATTTTCTTTCAGACTTACACGCTTTCTGAACTTTTGGCCAATTATAAGCTTATTAGCTTGATGTTTAGAAAGTATCAACATGATACCACTGACTTAGGTGTCATAGCTGGGAAGCAAAGGTGTTGGAGTAAGTCAAATTAGCATATCCATAGCACATCACTTTTAATTAGTTTTCATCTCTAGGGGTTGAGTACAGAGTAATTCAGCAACACACACTTGTTATCTTAATTGACAATTATACACAGAGAGGAAGAGAGGTAAAAAGAAATGGAAGAAAACACTTGCTATAGAGTATAGGGAACAATTATCTCTCTTACTCCATATAATTTGACTTATTAATGAAATTGATTTTGAATATGATATTGAGTAATTTCTTTTTCTATTAATATCATTGAATTTCTTGCAGGATATTCACAGACCAAAGTTGAATTACGAAGTTCCTATTTAAACAGTTGCAATCATCTGTCGGAAAAAAAAAGGAAAATAGAGAAGTAGTTTCTTTTATTCGATTAGTTACTAGGAGACACAGCGCACATAGGCCTGAGAGATCCCGTGTTATGTAGTGGAGAGAGCATTGGGAGAAGGCAGTGTGAGTTCTGATTTCAACTCTGACTCTTCGATAGTTTTGGTTGATTAGATGAATCAATGGTATGACTTTTTTTTTGGGTGCATGGGCCAGGAATCCAACCGGGGTCTTCCTCATGACAGATGAGTGTTGCACTGCTGACCCACAGTGCTCCCCTGAGTGAGTGGTGTGACTTTTAATCACTCACCTACCCTCTCCTGATTGTCTACCTCCCTGTCTATTCATTCATCTATTGTTGGATAATGTCTGGATCAGGATAGGCTAGGTAGAGAGTCTAGTCACAAAAAATGCCCTAAATCTCAGTAGCTAAAAACAATGCAAATTTACTTCTCACCCACTCCATGCATCCATCTCACACAGGCCCCATTGACAGGGCAGAAGCCGTGTGCTGGGAGGGGTGGAGAACTGGGACTACTTGGTGAATATACTAATGACTGCACAGATAATAATCTCTAATATCCTTTCTATCACTAAAATTCTGTGACGTTTTGTGGGAAAGCATGTATTTCTTTCCAGACTTCTACTTCAGAAAGTCATATTGTGACTCTCTACATATTGTGATTATGAACGACTTTAATTTACTTTTTTATCTGTATTTTCTAATGCAGTGCAAATAGTGTTAGTGTTGTTTATTAAAGACAAAAGCAATATATCAAGTTATTTTTTTAAGTTGAGGATCTCTTTTAAATGTTTCTTGTTTATCTTACTAATTTTTTAAAAAATTGATGAATGTATATAAATATCTCTAGTCTCTCCTATATTTCAGGAGTTGGTAACTGAGCTAGCATTTAATATTATATACTATTTGTGATTTTATAATAATTGAATATATTTTTTCAAGTTTCTAGACTGTCATATGATTTTTTTTTAGTGGTTCTGTATACAGAAATAATTCCACTAATTTACATTTTGTTCCTGAGAGCGAATCAGATACATCCAGCATTCTGATTTCTGATAGAGTCCTCACCATATAAATTATGAAGTAATTTTTGGCTTCAACAGAATACTAGAGAAGTTTTTATCAGAAAAAACCTTAATTATTCCTAGATAACCCCCCACATTAATTAATTAATTAATTATATTTATTTCTTTTTTTCAAATCATTTATAGAGCAGTGCATGGGTAGGTCAGTGGTAGGATTCCCACCTTTTTTTTTTTTTTTTTTTAATGTTAACTACTCTCCCTAATTCCTACACTTCAGTTTTCTTGCAATTTTGTTTTTAGGAGTTCTCTTCAATCAACTTTTTCTGAAGCTGACTCCTGTCACTGTGGCATTTCATTGCCTAGAAGTTATCTAGAGATTTTGTTTTGCATTTCCTTTTCAGTATCATTTATAAAACTCTGAAACTTTAAAGCTAGTACTAGGTTCCATCCCTTCCCAGAGGGTGATTGTTTCTTTTTTTGTAGGGGAGGATATGTTTATCCCCAACCTTTGTCTCTGATCTGTTAGCTGGTTACCAATCTTACATATCCTAAAACATTCTTTCTGACCTCATGATAATTTTGTTTACCCACCTTCCTTTCTCTCTCTCTCTCTCTCTCTCTGACCTTGTAAATTCTTCAACTTAAGTCATTTGTTTTATTCTAAATCAATTATGTCTATTGTTTCTCACTTCTCTACAACCCTTACAGAAATTTAGTTGATTGCTGAGGGATTATTTTGGAAATACCATAACAAACTAATTGCATGGACTTTATAAGCACAAAATACAGAAATAAAAGCATGAATTATTTAGTAATAGTTCTTATGATGAGGGCTTTATTTATTTTTAAATTTGCTACCTATCAAAAATTTTTGAGACTTAGGAATACAAAACAAATTGAACATGAGAGTTTAAAAAAATAAACCTTACATCTTATTTTAGTCATTTAAAAATAAATCAGGGGGGCTGTGTGATGGTGGCTCAGTGGCAGAATTCTCACTTGCCATGCCAGAGACCCGGGTTCGATTCCTGGTGTCTGGCCATGCAAATAAATAAATGAATAAACACAGGGAGTTATGATTGTGGTTTACAGAACAATAGTCACATTTTGAAAGCAATACAGAAACATTGTATATTCTTTAATAAGCATATTTCATCACCACAGTCCTTCAAGAAAGGGCAATTAATATAGTCATTAATAGTGCACTATTTCAGTCTCAAAAATGTTCTGGTTTGAACAATAAATTATATGATCACTTTACTGAAGAAGAATATATACATGTATTTAAGGTTATACTTAAACAATTTTTAAATATTCCACAGCATGATGATACACTAGCATAAACAGATTATATCTTAATAAAGTTAATAGTGAATTGCTTTCCCTTCGCATTTGAATATGCCGAAATACTACCATCTCCTAGCAGGTGAATGATCTAATTCAAGAGAAAAATTTCATCTAAGGCAAATTAAAATCTTCTTTTTACTTCATCCAACATTGATAGTCCCTTATTATTTTTCTGTATATGGCATGACTTTTTAGTGTGTCATTAATACAAAAACAACATGTAACAAGATCACTGGGCAGTAAATGATACCATGCATTTTAAAATGGGCTGGGCTATTTTTATATTACTTTAAAAGGTAACCAATTAACCCTTGCCCATGCTTTATAAAATTCTGCTATTCCTCAGACATAAAAAACAAAACCTACAATTAGAAAAGAAAGAAGCAATTTTGTCCATTAGCTGGGGTCAGATTGTGTACTTTAAAACTGGAGACTTTGTAGGACATACTAACAATATTTTACACTCATAAACCAGTTTAAAGCCTGAAACACAATTTCATTTATCTTTATATTCTAAGCTTTATAGTGTCACAGAAAGTGTCCATCTGTTCAGCTGAGATTGCTTCAAATAGTGAGTGGTCAGAAAGACTTAGATGAGAAAGGTCAAAGGAGCCTCTTGACCCTGTGATACTTGCCAAAGCAATTGGAACATAGGGGCTGATATACAGTTAGATACAGTTCTCCAAAGCAGCCTTCACTTTAATTGGTAATGATAGCATGAATACACAGTCAAGTCATTGCTGAGAGAAAACAAAAAGTATCCAATATAGTAATTTATTACCAGTCAGTGGGTTTCACGCACTAGGTTGTTTTACCCCTGCAGTGGTGAGAGAAAGCAAAAAGGTACTCTAACACTTAGCTGAAAATGGATGCCCTGCTGATACCCAGAATGCATGGTGGCCCCATGATTGCCCATGCCATTAGCTTGGTAATGCCGTCTCTATTGTAAACTCAACTCCCCATGTCCTTCCTGTGCATCAGCTGCAGATTGAAGGCTTTCTCCTTTGTCTTCTATTTGTGCTGCCAATCATCACGCTGCTGTCCACCCAACCCGCTGGAGATGGACAGCTTTTACTGCCAACAGCTACCTCCAGCTACCTAGGGTTCAAAGGATCTAAAAATGAATGGCTGGCACTTTCATTTGCACCTTGTTGTTTGATTTATGAATTGCTGAGATATCTGTTCATTCCTATCATTCCACCAATGGTGGCTAGATTTTTCATATCTTTGTCAGATGTATGCTTTTCCTAACTGGTGTATCCCTACCTGCTTATGGTTTTCTATAAAATTAAGTCATTTGTTATAAATGTTGAAATGTATTTGGTGCAAGATGAACAGAGCCCTTTGTAGATCTTTTTCATTTATTCAATCAATAAAAAATCCTTTTAAAAATAGTTACTCGTTTCTGTCAGTGAAGATAAAATTCCCATGGAGAAATATAAATGAGCTCTTTTCAAACTCTAGATTTTTTTTCCATAAAAATATCTTAAGATAAAGTATATAGCACTAAGGAAAGATAGATTAAAGCAGAGAATTTTTAATTGCAAGTACAGACAAGGTAAATAAATCTTATTTCACAGTCCCAATTGCTAATGGGAGGATTCAATTTGTGGTTTCAGTTTGTTTCTGTGTCTGCTTTAAGATAGCTCACCCTTACAGAACGAGCAACAATTTGTAAGTGTGTGGATACTTTTACTTTCCTCAAATACCTGATTTTACTTCAAGAATAATTTTATTTCATGACTGATGAAGCCTCCCTTACCCTCAGATCATGATAGAAATTTATTCCTGAGGTAGTTATATAGAGAACAGTATTAATTTAGCATTTGTACTTGAACACAAACCTTAACCTTGATTTTTTTTTTTTTGACTGAGGGTTCAGGTAGTATATAAAGTTTGTTACTGGGTGTGTTTTTAATGATCGTATCGTTTTTTACGCACTTAGGTTGCATATATGAAATGACATGACGTGTTATTGTGATTCTTAATGGAAATATGTTTTCAATTAAGGATTTAAACATTTTAGATTAAATCATGGAAATGAGTAAATTGTTGAACAGGGCGTTATTTTCTCTCTGTGCTCATGTTTGCGTGTGCACATGACACACACTTATACAAACTTATTTCAGCTTTCAACTTGCTGAGATAAGAACTCATTACATGAGGAACTAGAAAAACTCCAAAGCATATTAGCCACTCTTCTGCAACAGCTTTTATTTATTTATTTATTTTTTAGATGATGGTGAGGGTAGCACAACATTGTTTATGTAATTAATCCCACTGAATAATATACTTGGCAGTTGTTGAGATAGGAAAATTTATGTACGTTTGTTTCCATAATTTTAAATCAAAGGCAACTAAAGAGACAATGACGATTAAATGCAATACGTAAGCCGGGACTGGGCTTAATAGTGGAGGAGAAAAGGCCCAAAAGAACAGTACAAGGACCTATTAAAAAAAAGTTGGAATTGGGATATAAACTGTAATTTTATATCAGTGTTAAAGTTCTTTTTTTTGCATATATAAAGATTTTAATTGCAGCAACGATTATAATAGCTCAATCATAGGAACAATCTAAATGTACATTAGGGAAAACAGTTAAATAAATTATGACACATATAGATGTTGAAACACTATATACCAGATAAGAAGAATGAGTTTAGAGCTACATAGTGGCACTGTCCAATAGAAATATAATGCAAGCCACATATGTAATTTAAAAATTTTTTTCAGCTTTTATTTTGACCAGGTTGTCAGTAACATATTTGGTTACCCCAAAGGCAGATTGCTGGAGAGCTTGCCCCAAGCCAGCTCCGTTCTATCTTAGAAACCATACTGCTTTGAACTTCAGAACAAATAGTGACTTTAGCTTTATAGGCTTGAATGCTTTATCTGCTTTTCCAGAACAAAAGAAGGCATTTTGGGAGAAAAAAAAGTCCCCGATAACCTGTTTCTGAACTGTGAGGATTGTTTGACCTGCTGAATAATAATCTTCTGCTCAATAAACATTCAGTTATTATTACATTAATTGATTAATTAATTAGCTGTTGGGATGGAGACTGGGTACTCTTGTCATAAATCCTCATAAACTCAAGAATTCTTAAGTCAATATCTGACTCAGCTCTGAGTTCTGTTTTTTAGGCCAGATAATTCTAATCTGAGATTATGAGAATTGTGTGAAAGTGTTTTAGCACTGGATAAATGTTAATCCATCATCACATTTATTAAGAATTCCTTCACTTTTCTTTCTAACTTGTGGCTTTTACCTTAGAATCAGTAAAAGGGTAAGAGGAAAAGAATTAGCTTGTTCTTCAGGATTGTGTATCTTGTTAAGAGAATCACTAGTGTCTTAGGAAAAATTGTAAAGAGGAGGTAAACCAATATGGGACTTTCCATCAGCTAATGGAAATGTGCATTTTAAGGGAGATAGCAGAGTTCCCAGAAGTTGAATCCCAATGGTAAACAGCCTTCAGAGACAAGAAGGTAGATAGGTAAAATAGCATTTAAATTGTACTTTCCATGAAATTTTTATGTGGTTATGTATATTAAATCAGTTAAAATAGATGGCATGTCTTGACGTATTTGGGGGGGGGGAATATAAAAGCATTTTCTTTTCCTGGATATCATGTTGGTAATATACACAGTAACTTGACTTTTCAGGTATGGTTTATGTTGCAATTTAAGACTTTCCAAAATACAGTGTAATAGTATTGGTTTTCATGTATCACTAATGGATCAAGGCTGAATTTTGGAATTGAGTGCTTTTCAGTCCAGGGAGGACCTTGACATTTATGGATAGTAAAGAAACCTCTCTCGTTCTTCAAACCACAGTCCTTGTGTTTAGCCTCTTTTATTGTGATGCGTTATGTTCCTTTCTAGACCACAAAATAAAAACGTGGGTATGTCTGTAGGTATGTGTGCATTTAATTACCTTTTTATATAGAAACGAGACCATATTATATATATTGTTCTACAACTGTCTTTTGTTCAGTCAAAAATATGTGGTAGACATTTTTCCATATCAGATATACCCTGATTAGATATTTAGCCAAATATCAAAAAAAACATTATTTTAGTTTACTCTTTCTGAAAATCCTTCATGGGGGTAACTATTAGGAATTACATATTAATATGCGGTTGTTACTAGTGTATGCTATTAGAATGGAGCCAGTGTTCTGTTGTTAACTGGATATTATTGCACAAATCAAATTTAAACAATAGAGGTTGAAGAGGAGTGGTTATTTACATAAATGAACCTATGAAAAGCTTTCCAACTCATTCAAAATTAAGAAAATATATGAATCAAATGATTTTTTTTAGACCAGCAATCAGCATGCCAATTAAAATTTAATCTACCATCCCCCTAGTATTTATCTTTTTTTTTTCCTGGCAGTTTTAGCATACGCCATAAGCTAAGAAAAGAAATAATAAGAATAAAAGTAGAAATAGTGAAACAAAATGACCTTTATTCAAATACAGTAATAGTGGATACTCTACCTACTTCTATTACGTTGTTGTAATAGAACAGAAAACTTAAAAAAATAAAAAATAAAGTTAACATAATCGTTGGCTGAAAACAAAACTCATATACTGATATGTATATAACACTGGGTAAATTATATAGTGAATATTATTATAAATATTATAAATTCCCATTTATAATAGGAATAAAAAGTAAATAGGGATAAAATTGACCAGAAATATTCAAGCCCATATGAAAATATGCTTTAAACATTACAAAAGGGCATAAAAAATCTTTTCAGTTAAAATAATAGAGTCACAAAGGGAAAGTATAATATTTTAAGGACCTCCATAGTCAAAAATTAATCTATACATTTAGTAACAATAACTCAAAATTTCTTTGATGATTTTGGGAAATCAATGAGTTGATTTCCCAATTCTTCTGGAGAAATAAATATGTAAAATGAGCTAAGAAGAATTAGAAAAAAGAATGATGGGCAAGGTTGCTTCCTTCTTAGACATCAAAGATTATATAGAACAGTAGTTTGGTTTGGTACTGGTTCAAGAATAGGCAAATAGCTCAATGGAAAAGAAAGCATAAGCACATATGTAAGTCATAATTTGCTTTTAGAAAGACATGACACTTAATATCATTGAGGAAAATTAAGTTCCTTAATAAGTGGTGTTTGTATAATGGATTGTAATGTTAGATAAAAAATAAAATTATATTTCTACTTCCCACCTTTCAAAAAGTAAACTTCAGATGAGTAAGTTTTAAATATATAAAGATAAATTGCTGGAAGAAGATGTATGACAATATCTTCAATAATCAGGTTGTGAAGAGTCAAAGTATGGCAAAATTCCCAAAAGATACATAAAAACATTAATTTTGACAACTTAAAAATTAAAAATAAAATTGTATTGTAAAAACCCCAAAACCCAATAATGCAACTTAAAAGCCTATTGACAGACTTGAAAAATTTTTGTAATGTATTCAACAGAGGGTTAATAACCTTATGTACAAAGAGGTTCTTAAAATCTGGAAAAGTTAAATAGTAAAATAGGAAATTGGGCAAAAATTTTAACACTTAATTCACAGAAAAGTACAAATAATTATTAAGTTCGCACTAAAAATCAGCAAAGCAAATTTCCTATTATCAGATTAATAAATATTAAAAGAAGTGCTAAACTCTTTAAGGGTATGCTAAAACAGTAACCTGTGTAGAATCACTGTTGGTTGAAGTGTGCTTTAACACAACCTTGTTGGAGGATTGTCTCATAATTTAATCAACATTTTAAAGTCCATATCCTTTGACTCTCTAATTCCATTTAAAAAATTTTTAAAAAGAACTAGAAAAATGTTTGATGTTTTAGGAATAGGTATGTTAATTATTTGGAATCATGGAAATTTGGAAACCACATTTGTATGTCGTTGGTTCCATATATTGTTTCTCAGATGCCCACTTTTTGGTCTACTCTGGTCTGTATCCAGGTCTCTCCCTCTGGTTTAAGGAAGATGGGGAATGGTGGAAGTTAGAGAGGACAGTTTTCCCTGCAGATTGACATCCTCAGCAGTTCCTTAGCGACACCAGTTGGTGGAGGGCGAAGCAGAGCTTCAGCTAGCTCTGCCTCATTCTACTTCATTGCTGCAGGTGGGAATGCAGTTCAGCTTCCTGCTGAGCTTGCTGATACACTCCTGCAAATCCAAACACCAACTTTTATCACCTCTCTCTGGCACTTTGTGGCTGGGTGTGTGGAAGTTCAAGTCTGGGCCCTGCTGACATTAGCCCTTAAAGACTCCAGCTAGCACTGTGTCGCATTGCTTCCTTTTGCCTAATTGCTACTGGGTACAATTGGAAGTTCACCTGCTTGATCAGCCTCCCTGACATCACCCCAATGGGGGAAAAAGAGGATCAGTTTACCCTCTTGCCTCTTTGCCTCTGGGTAGTACCCGAAGACGAGCTCCTGCTCAACCTCCCTGATGCCGTGGTGCACGTATGTCTGTGTATGTCAAGGGATGTGCAGTTTTTCCTTTGGTGTTGGCTGGAGGGATGGATATTATTAGTCAGGTTTTCTGTTCTGTTAGGCCACCCTTTTCCCAGTCCTTTGACAAGAGGGAGCAAGCTATTCTTGGGGGATTTTCTTTCTGTGCCAATTGGTAGTTCCAGGCTGCTGGCTTCTTCAGAGCATCACCTAAGATATTTGGGAGTCAAAGAGAAAAACCCAGTGAATTCACTCTTGTGTCATTATCAACCCTGAAATCCCCAACCAGTCTGCTGCCTTCTTTCCATGTTTCAGAGTTTTTCTATATATGTTATGTTATGTCCAGGGACTTTTAGTGTTAAGAGGGAGGCCCTTAGAGTGACGGCTCTGCTTCCTCTTGGCTGCAACCAGAAGTCCCTCATTCAGTTTTTTTGGTTTTTTGTTTGTTTGTTTTCAGGTGCATGGTCTGGGAATTGAGACCAGGGCTCCCGCATGGAAGGCGAGCATTCTACTACTTACCCACCTGTGCACCCCCTCATTCAGTTTTAAATATTTTATAATTTCTAATGTGATGTCCTGTTTAAATTATGAGTTGTTTAGGAGGGCATTTTTTAATTTGCAAAATTTAACTTTTTGTTACTGATTTCCAAATTAATTGCGTATGACCAGAGAATGGGGACATTAGAAGATATTGGTTCTTTTACACTTATTGAGGTTTCTTCTCTTCCCTTTTGATATCTACCAAAGAGATATCATAGTACTAATGTTCATGTTAAGTGTTTATATGTGTGCATTAAGTTAAAAATGTTTATTCCATTTTATAAGTTCAGGTATATGTGCGTATATTTCAGTGTAATTTCACACACACCAAAGTTGTTAATTCAGTTACGTTTCATATTTTAATATAAATTAGATTACCTGCTTCTGGTCATGCTAAAGTCAAGTATGATTGTAGTTTTGCCAATCTCTTCTAATAATTATGTCTATGAATGCCTTATTTTTAGACTATGCCATCAGGTCTATAAACATTCACGATTATATCTTATTGGTGGATTTTAGAGTCCCTTTTTTATCCCTTAGAGCTGTTTTCCCTTAACTTCTATATTGTACGGTATTAATATCAATTTATCAGCTTTCTTCTGATTACTATTTACTCTATCTTTGTATCTATATTTTTGAGCTTTCAGTGCAGTTTTCTTTTGGGTATGTTTCTCAAAAATCTCAGGCTTTCTACGTCATAACAAATGTTAAAACACCTGTATTTTGATGGCACATAGGTATACATGGAGGTGGCTGTTAGTGGCCACAGGTAACTAAGTCTGCACCAAATGCTGATGTGATCAATTCCTAGGCACACCTGTAGCCCGCTTAAGGCACACTGACCAAGTATTCTTTTTGAGAAATAGTAAGGAAATGTAACTGAATTTCATTTGTTTTTATTTAATTGAGTCTGATTTTCTGTCCCTTTTAAAATTTGATACTACAATGTAATTAGCAATATATATGGGATACTTTTTACAGTTTTCTTTTGTAAAGAGTACTGCACTCCATAGTTTTTCTGTTTGTTGTTGTTGTTTGTCTGTTTGTTGTTGTTCATGTGTTTGTTTTTTATTTCCCTTTTTATTTGTGTTGGATTGATAAAGTTTTCTATATTATTTTTCTTCTCTGATGGTTTTGACGTTCTGTATTTACATTTATTTATTGTTAAATATTAAGTATAATTGCTTAACTACATATTTAATAATGAATTCAAATATATTTAATATCTCTAG
The DNA here is from genome assembly GCA_004026745.1 of Myrmecophaga tridactyla. Lineage (NCBI taxonomy): Eukaryota > Metazoa > Chordata > Mammalia > Pilosa > Myrmecophagidae > Myrmecophaga > Myrmecophaga tridactyla. The sequence continues at coordinate 24,802 of PVIY010034171.1, forward strand.
TGTCCTGTCAGAAAAGCTAAAGACCTGTTGAAAACCAGTAAGCTATTCTATTGTAGTTGCCCTGAGTTTTTAGTTCTGCTATCTGTGGGATCAAGCATGTTAATTTTATTTTCTTCCAGTCCTTGATATAGAATATTCTGTCTCATTTATCTCATTTCGATTGATAGATTGTATACAAAATCACATAAAATGTTTTGGTTTTGTTAAATCTCTCCTTATAATTTTGTTAATCCTTTCATATTTTGATTATTGTCTAGAATTTTAAATCTATGTTGTTGGGTTTTTTGTTTGTTTGTTTGTTTTTTGGCATGGGCAGGCACCGGGAATCGAACCTGGGTCTCCGGTTTCATGGCAGAACTCTGCCTGGTGAGCCACCGTGACCCCTCCTAAATCTACCTTTTTTAAGATGGGAAAAAAAGTCATTTTTTAAATGTAGTTAATTAAATAGAGCTCATTAACCTCTGTGCTTTCATATTTCCTTATACTACAGCTTCTCTCTCTGGCTTCATTTTTTATCTGATATTTCAGATAGAAATATTGTAATCCTTGATGTTACAAAAGCCTGAAAATATGTCTTTATTTTGCTCTCATTATTGAATAATATTGTATCTGGGTATGAAATTCTAAATTGACTTATTTTGCCTCAACACTTTGATCAATAATTTTCCAACATTTTGTGACCTCGGTTAATGGCATTAAATTTACTGTCATTCTAATTGCTGATTTTTTTCAGGTAGTTGTCCTTTCTTTCTGATGATTTTAACATAAACTCTCTTAACTTTTGTATGTGTAGTTTCATGATGCTTGTCTAGATGTTCATTTATTTTTGCTTATCCTACTTAGTATTGTCACAAAGCACTTTCTATCTGAGGACTAATGTCTTCAATTTTGGAACATTCTCAGCAGTTACCCTTTACATATCGCTTATTTTCTGTTCTCTGTAGTCTATTCTGGGATTTCTGTTGACTTATTGGATCCTCCCAATTTCCACTCCATGCCACTTCAATTGTTTTTTCATAATTTTTATTTCTTTACTTGTTTATGCTGTGTCTGGGTGAATTTTATAGTATAATTTTCCAATTCATTTATTTTTCTTCAAATATGATCTATTGCACTTTCTCGCTTTTTTTCTTAATTCACCCTTTTAAAGTGTACAAATTCAGTGGTTCTTAGATATTCACAAGGTTGTTCAACTTATACCACTTTCTAATAACATTTCATAACCCCCAAAAAAGAAATTTCCTACCTATTAGCAGTCATTTCTTCCTCCTGTCTCCTTTACAGCCTCTGGAAACCACTAACATACTTTTTGGCTCTACAGATTTGCCTTTTCTGGACATTTTATATAAATGTAATCATATAATATGTGGCCTTGTGTTTCTGGCTTCTTTCACTTAGCATAATATTTTCAAGATTCATGCATGGTATAGTATATATCAGTACTTTTTATTGCTAAATAATATTCTATTTTAGTGAAGTGAGTTAAGATGTATCCTTCAAAATTTATGTCTAACTGAAACCTCAGACTGTGATCTTATTTGAAATAAGGGCCTTTGCAGATATAATTAGCCAAGGATCTCGAGATGAATCATCCTGCATTTAGATGACTCATCACTATAGTATCTTTAGAGATTACAATAATAAGCTTTGTTTTCCTAGGAAATAAGTTTTATATGCAAATTTCATCATTTTACATATCTTATTAAAATTGAAAGTACACCTGGGAAAAAAGGTTGAGAACAAAAAGAGGTTAAATTACTGGAATGCAAATGACACAGTTGCTATGAGTAGAAGTACAGAGAGTAGAAAATATTCTACCACTAGTCAGAAGGATTAGAGAACACTGGTTAATCTGGCTCCTTAAATTGAGGTCAGACTTCTGGGCCAAGATGGCGGCTTAACAATGTGCACATTTTAGTTCGTCCTCCAGAAAAACTACTAAATAACCAGAAACAGTACAGAACAGCTCCTGGGGCCACATCAGTGACCAGACACACAGCGTACCCCAGTCTGGACCAGCTGGACCGGTTGTGAGCCCCTCCAGAACCGTGAGTTCCCCAAGCCATGGCAGCCGGCGCCCCTCCCCCACGGGCTGCTTCCCCGAGGGGAAAGGAAAGGGACTTTACCAGCAGCAGGGGCTGAGCCCAGCTAAACGCCAGTTGTGGAATTAATTAACAAGTTCTGACTACTAAAAATAGGCCCCCAGCTCAGGTGAACCTGGTCAAAGTGGAGGTCGCTGATTTTTGCCCCAGAGATGAGGGGGCAGGGCTAACGGAAAAAGAAAAAAAAACGGGAAACAGAGTTTTTTGTGGCTGTGTTTCTACAAAGGCTTGACTGCCTTTGGATATAGCGGCAGGACTTCTCAGGCTGCAACTGCCTCAGACATAGGCAGAAACAAGGTTGTTTGAGAGCTTGTCTGGAGCCTTCCCCAGGGGAGGGGTGAAGCCCAACTCAGGTGGAATCCCTCCCTCAAGGAATTCAGACACCAGGGTTTGGTAATTTGAAGCCATTAAAACCAGCCTACAACCTCTCCTCTGTCTCCACCACTCCCCCAGCAGGGAGAGTCTGCCAGAGTTAAAGGTAC